>BSBM01001310.1:10887500-11142662 GCA_027924585.1 Larix kaempferi
AGACTCACACATAGCCAAGCATACACCAAGATGAGCCAAGCCCAATCTACAATTGGGTTTATCAGGCTGCTAGGAAATGGAAAGGAAGAATTGCTAAGCTAGTGTGCTCAACCACAGAGCTATGGATACCTCTACAAGATCTATTTAGCTTGGGACCCACAATGCCTACACACCCCACTCAAGGAAGTATTCCCTTCACCAATTCACAGTCCCTCAGGCCATACCTTCCAATTCTAGAGTGCCCCAGGTGTGCATAGAAGAGTAGCCAGCCCTCTTGATCTTCTTGAGAGGTTATTCTCCCCACTAGGTTTATCAAGCCAATTCTGTCCACTACCACTCCAAAACTCTTGCTCCCAGATTCAAACCAAAACAGGGATGCACATAATAGCAAAAGTATAAGTGCTGGGCATGAAGAAACGTTTTTACAGTGAGATGCCCAAAGATGGGGTTTTCATTAGCTTCAGAAAAATGGGGGAAACCCAAAAATGAAACTGGAAGATGGGGAATAACCCTGGGAAGCCAAATCCATTTTCAGAAAAACGTCCATGGACATTCTGGGGCAAAAACGACCTCCATAACAGTCCCAAATTGTGGCCCTTCTCTCCCAGCTGTTGTACAAGGAAAAAACGAGCTCCCAGGCATGGAAAATGTAGGAAAAATGGTGAAAAACGTGATGGGGAAAGACCCAGTAGTTCAGACTGCGTGAGAGAGAAAAAACTATATGTTCAGAATGGATTTGGGCACCATTTCATGGGTGTTTTCTTGCCCAAGGAGAGAAAATACGATTTCCCAGGTTGATGGCTTGCCCATACACGAAATTGGTTGGCTGCCATACCTCTTCATTCCCAAGGCATTAACTGCCTCAACCAATTTCTGGAAGAATTAAATGATTGGGTCCATAACCCAAAATGGGTAGTTGAGGGTTTATGGGTTTTCTCATTGACACATGGATTAACACCATTGGCTCAAGGGTTTGAATAATTTCCCTCCCTATTCCTTGTAGAATCATGCCCCCATCTCTTTGTTGCATTGCATAGCTAGTTGTGGGTATTTTCATTAAAATTTGTATTTACATGATGTCTTATTTACATTGTGCCTATCTTATCACAAGAACCATAGGCATCTATTTCTTTAGTTGCCGATACATACAATGCTAAATCAATGGTGGGGCCTTGGCCTTGAGCTCCTCACCATGATCAAATTACAATATTTACATCATTTACGATTTAATATAGAGGGGGTCAAAATGGGGACATTACACATCTCCATCATCATCATCATCTTCATCATCATCATCATCATCATCATCATCATCTTCATCACCATCACCATCATCATCAACATCTTCATCATCATCACCATCATCATCATCACCATCATCATCATCACCATCATCATCATCAACAACATCTTCATAATTATTGCCATCTCCCCCTCCCTCATCAACATCTCCATTATCATCATCTTCATCATCATCATCATCATCATCATCTTCATCACCATCACCATCATCATCAACATCTTCATCATCATCATCAACATCTTCATCACCATTGTCATCTCTAGGTTCCTCATCAACATCTCCATCATCATCATCATCATCTTCTTCATCATCATCATCATCTTCATCAACCTCACCATCCTCATCAACATCTTCTTCAACATCATCATCACCATCATCATCATCAACAACATCTTCATCATCATTGTCATCTCCCCCTTCCTCATCAACATCTCCATCATCATCATCATCATCATCATCATGCTCATCACCATCACCATCACCATCATCATCAATATCTTCATCATCATTATCATCTCTAGGTTCCTCATCAACATCTCCATCATCATCATCATCATCATCTTCGTCATCATCGTCATCATCATCATCATCATCTTCATCACCATCACCATCATCATCAACATCTTCATCATCATCACCATCATCATCATCATCAACAACAACAACATCTTCATAATCATTGTAATCTCCCTCTCCCTCATCAACATCTCCATCATCATCATCATCTTCATCACCATCACCATCATCATCAACATCTTCATCATCATCAACATCTTCATCATCATTGTCATCTCTAGGTTCCTCATCAACATCTTCTTCATCATCATCTTCTTCATCATCATCATCATCTTCATCACCATCACCATCATCATCAACATCTCCATCACCATAACCATCACCATCACCATCATCATTGCCATCACCATCATCATCATCATCAACATCTTCATCATCATTGTCATCTGTAGGTTCCTCATCAACATCTTTTTCATCATCATCTTCATCATCATCATCATCATCATCATCATCTTCATCACCATCACCATCATCATCAACATCTCCATCATCATCACCATCATCATCAAAATTATCATTATCATCCTCATCATCATCATCATCTTCATCATCATCATCATCATCATCAACATCAACATCTCCATCATCATCATCATCTTCATCATCATCATCATCATCATCATCACCATCACCATCATCATCAACATTTTCATCACCATCACCATCATCGTCATCACCAACATCTTTATCATCATTGTCATCTCCCCCTTCTTCATCAACATATCCATCATCATCATCTTCTTCGTCATCATCATCATCATCATCATCTTCATCACCATCACCATCATCATCATCTTCTTCATCTCCATCATCATCATCTTCATGACCATGACCATCATCATCACCATCATCATCATTATCAACATCTTCATCATCATTGCCATCTGTAGGTTCCTCATCAACATCTTCTTCTTCTTCTTCATCATCATCATCTTCATCACCATCACCATTATCATCAACATCTCCATCATCATCACCATCATCATCATCATCACCATCATCATCATCACCATCATCATCAAAATTATGATCATCATCCTCATCATCATCATCATCACCATCAACATATCCATCATCATCATCATCATCTTCATCACCATCACCATCATCATCTTCATCACCATCACCATCATCATCAACATCTTCATGATCATCACCATCATCATCATCACCAACATCTTCATCATCATTGTCATCTCCCCCTTCTTCATCAACATCTCCATCATCATCATCTTCGTCATCATCATCATCATCATCATCTTCATCACCATCACCATCACCATCATTATCTCTATCATCATCATCTTCTTCATCAACATCATCATCATATTCTTCATCTCCATCATCATCATCTTCATGACCATGACCATGACCATGACCATCATCATCATCATCATCATCATCATCACCATCATCATCAACATCTTCATCATCATTGCCATATGTCGGTTCCTCATCAACATCTTCTTCATCATCATATTCTTCATCATCATCATCACCATCATCATCAAAATTATCATCATCATCCTCATCCTCATTATCTTCATCATCATCATCATCATCATCATCATCTCCATCATCATCATATCATTTTTTTCATCATCATCTTCATCACCATCACCATCATCATCAACATATTCATCATCATCACCATCATCATTATCAACAACATCTTCATCATCATTGTCATCTCCCCCTTCCTCATCAACATCTCCATCATCATCATCATCATCATTTTCATCACCATCACCATCATCATCAACATCTCCATCATCATCACCATCATCATCATCATCATCATCATAACACCTTTTTCATCACATCTCCATCATCATCATCTTCTTCATCATCATCATCATCATCTTCATCACCATCACCATCAGCATCAACATCTTCATCATCATCACCACCATGATCATCATCATCATCAACATCTCCACCATGATCATCATCATCATCATCTTATATCCTCCTCTTCATCAGCATTGTCATCTCCCCCTTCTTCATCAACATATCCATCATCATCATCTTCTTCATCACCATCCTCATCATCCTCATCACGCTCATCATCATATTCAACATCTTCATCATCATCAACATCTTCATCATCATCAACATCTTCTTCATCATCATCAACACGATCATCTTTATCATCTTCATCTGCATCATGATCATCTTCATTGTCATCACCCTCCTCCTCATCATCATCTTGTGCACTTATGCACTTAGGGATTAATGTTTAGAAGAGGGTCTAAAGGCCTTTATGGGGGAGGGGCTCTAGGAACAAGGTAAAAGAGAGAGGGTAGGGGGGAGAGATAAAGGCATAGAGGGTTAGTGATTAAGGGAGAAGAAGGGAGAGAGTGCTATAGGGAGGGATAATGACGAAGATAAAGAGAAGGTGGAGAGATGGAGAGTGGGGTGGTAGAGACATGGATGGAGTAAGCGAGAGAAAGAAACATATAGGGAGGGATGTAGAGAGAATGAGGGACAGATATTTAGAAAGAGATAGGGGGTATCTAGGGATTATTGGGAGAGAGTTAGGGGGGTATTAAATCATACAAAACATTTGTCCCACACTAAAAACATTTGTTTTGTATGTAACCATACAAAACATTTGTTTTATTTTGATATTATTCGTTGCCCTATCCATGCACCTAACCTATTTATTGTGTTTAACCATATCGCGTGTGCGTTTTGCTTCTCCATATCTTGTGCGCATTTTACCTTTATATAACGTGTGCGTGTTTTGGAACTGTATACACAGTGGACTGTCCCTGTCCGAGAGCAACTTTACTTTGTCTAAGCAAAAACAGAATATCCCATGATTTTTCGAACAGAGCACGAGCCCGCCATTGGAAATATTCACAATTTACACCATCTCCATCATTATTTTTGTTATGCAAGTGCAGCATTGAGGACATATTTCATGGTTGCTCAGTGTGGTGTTGGGTTATATGGCCATATTTGAAGAAGATAATCAACAAGCTTGAAGACTCTCCAATTGAATAACACCAAAGATAAGGTCTTTGAAAGATTCATTTTGCCTATATTTGAGGAGCACACAAGATAAGATATCAAGCTTCAAGACCATTTCATGGTGATGGTGGATATACATAGTTGTACAAGAGAATCAACTTGAGGAACAATTTATGATTTAACTTTCATTTGCTTATTATTGAAGAGCACCAAAGGTAAATTTTCTCATTCATCATTATTTTGATGGGAAATATGAACAATTGAGAAGGAAAATTGAAGCACCTTAAAGGATCTATAGTTCTAGAAAGCACTAAAGGTTTGAAAGCTTGTAATTGAGGAGCAACAAAAACAAACTATATTGAATTGATCATTGTGGTGATGGGGAATGCATGTAATCGAGGAAGAAAATCAGCAAGGAAGAAGAGACCTCAAGAAGTCATTGAAGAAGAGAGAAAAGAAAAGAATAGACATGATGAATCGGAGGCTTTCTTTGGAAACTAATCCAAATCCAATTATAGAGGATACCACGGTTCATGCTATTAATCCACGAAAAGAAAAAATGAAGCATTCACTAGAGGGACCTTAAATTTCCACAATAGTTGTTGAACAAGCACCCCATGGAAATAATCAAGAAGCAAAACGTAGGTGCTCATTAGGGGATGCTTCAATTCCCACTTCAAGTCAACGTGATAAGTTACCATCTCAAGATGAAGCTCATGAAGAAACACAAAATTTGTTCACCTCTTGTGGTTATACAAGTGATGAAGTTAGAGAGGCATTGGACATGGAGCCTACTGTTGAAGAAGAAAATGTTATCCGGACCATTGATGAGGATGTTGGACTTCCACCATCCAACTACCAGGAAGAGAATGAAGGAAAACAAGCTACTACTGAAACGCCACAGCGTCTTGGTGATGCGCTACATGGTAGAATTCCAACCCCCTTACCTCCATTAGCAAGCGCACATCGAAGAACTCCGAAGTGTATACAAGTTGATGAAAGTATCCTCAATTCCATTGAAGGTACGCTATCTAAACGTAGTATTTCTTATCAAACTCAATAGATACTTGATAAATATTTTGTTTCTAAATGTGATGAGATAAATGTAGATTATTTTTATCATTGTTAAAATCTAGGGGCATGAATATTGTTAAGAAAAAGTTAGGGATAAAGATGATAAATAATTCTGAACCAAGTTCTCATATAGTTAAAAGCTTAGTAGATGCATTTGGTAAAATTGGTAAGAACACACGTTCAAAGGACCGTAATGTGGCTCGTCGTGTGTTTTCACAAGCAATTGTAAATAAGAACACCAGGGTCCTTCGTTTTATCAAGCCTACATACAAACTAGTTAATTTGAATGTAAAAACCCTCTGTAGGTATTCTATTAGAAGAGAACATCTTGACACAACCGATCAGATAGATTTTTGGGCCTTTATTGGTTAGTTGCCACGTCATGACATGAAGCTAGTTGATGCAGTAAAGGGACTAGTGCAGAGTTTTTGGCATGATCACACAAGGCCTTCTTCAAACCGGAAGGATGTACTAAAACTGAGAAGGGGTTCAAAGGATCGTGAACCACATACTAAGCATCTTCTTGATATAACACAGACAAAACTATACGAGAAATTTAGGAATGAACATAGACAATTGAACTTGGGGCAAAGATCTTTTGAGAAATGTAATCCATTGTATGTTAGAATAAATACTCTTCATAACACTTGTTGTTGTAGATACCACGTAGAATATGAATATTAATATGAAACATTTTTGTACATTCATCGTGTGTTGCATACTAACCATGTGCAGGATTGCTCCCTGACAATACCACTGACTTCATCAAGAGAATTCATTCATAGAATCATGTGCAATAGGCGTGAGGGGAAAATATACTATGCAAAATCTTGTTTGGATGGAACATGCTCCAACTGTGCTGGAATGGAATTATTGAGCCAATGTATGCACGAGAGTGGAGACAGTGAATTTGGGAAAATGGTTATAGACATGAAAAGTTTCAAATATATCAGCTATGAAATAGTCCCAAGGAAAGAGAGAAAAAAAATACAATTGGTGACATCTC
Source organism: Larix kaempferi (assembly GCA_027924585.1). Taxonomy (NCBI): domain Eukaryota; kingdom Viridiplantae; phylum Streptophyta; class Pinopsida; order Pinales; family Pinaceae; genus Larix; species Larix kaempferi. The sequence continues at coordinate 10,894,436 of BSBM01001310.1, forward strand.
ATGTATGCATTTATATCTATAAAATTATGTTTGAACAGTTACATTTCAATCCTTACTTAAAAAAAACACTGATATTGAGGTCATTTTGTGTCCCCAGGTACAAGTTAGTGACTTCGTCAAGGAATTTATTGAAAAGACACATCAATATGTTCAGCATGTCCACTTGGCACGATGGCAGGATGAGAAGTTTAGAATATGCAGAGATACATTTCCCCGTGGTACTATACTTTCAGTTGTTGATTTTTCCAAGAACTACACTCTACAACCTCAAAATGATATCCAAAGTCAGTATTATCACTCTGAGCAGGTTTCCTTGATGGTTCATATCACATATAGGCATGGCCCAAATACCAATGAAGAGCAAAGAGAAATTCTGAAGGAATATCACTTCTACATAAGTGATGATAGGTGCCACGAATTCCACTATGTACATCATTGCTTCATCATGTTCTATGATCACTTGAATGGAAGGAACATGCAGATGGATTGACACTAGATTTGGTCTGATGGATGTGCTGGTCAGTTAAAAAATGCATGCATATTTCAATGGTTGTGTTCATTGCATAAAAACTACAAAGTGCCACATATGTGGAACTATTTTGAGACTGGGCATGGTAAAGGAGAGCATGATATGGAGCCGGAGCATGTGTCAAAAAAACCCTACAAAGAGAGGAATTGAAAGTATCTATAGAATCTACTATTCGAAATGCTCAATCTATAGTCAGGTGGTGCACGTCAGTAATGCGAGAGGAATCAACTATGCGAGTAGAATCCACAAGAAAGAGACATGTGGAGAGATTTTTTTGGGAGGTGGTAGACATATATCGTTCACATGCATGGGAATGCAAGACTGTGCCTAGGAACCGTGGCTTTCATTCAGTTCGAAGCTCCGATAACCCAGTATTTGAAATTTGGACAAGAAAACTCGCTTGTTTTTGCCTGCCTTGTTGTGATGGTGACTGGGATGGGTGTGAATCATTGGATTGGGTTGATGGATGGGATCGCATACCACTTCCACTTGATCAACGTGCAATTGTTGAGTTAAATCCATTGGAAGAAGACCAATCATCTATTTCTATAGATTTTGATCATGTATCAAACCTTGTACAGCCTGGTATGATGCATTTCCTTAACATTTTTTTGCTTATTTACGTAGTCTTCAAATGAACATTAATGGCCTTGTATCGCACGAAAAATATTTTGATCATATACCTACAATCATATTAAGCAAAGCACATATACGCAGTGGTTGCCTCAAAAGATAGTGAATGGTGTGGTGATTACTGGTTGGAACGTTGTATAGATGGAAAGCAAACCTTCATTATGTCCATGACTGACGATAAAAACAACCACTTCCCAATCGGGTCTGTGATTGTTAAAGGTGAATACTTGACACAAGACAACAATGCAAGAAAGAAGGGTGGATATGTTTACAGGGATTACAAACTAGGTGCAAGTGTGTATCACTTTACCAACTTAATCATTGGTACAAACCTCCAGGTACGAACAATGCCTAGCCGAAATTCATCAAAGGTACGCTACTTCTTACTGGATACAGAGCACGAGAGACTAATGGATACCATGAGTATAAGAGATGATCCGGAGGGCTTGGTTGTATGATAATAGGTGGGATCTAGCATGATGAGGTATGTTACATACTTTTAATACTATACTATTATACTATTTGTAATTGAATATTGATATATGCTCAATTTTCTCATGTATGTTGTTTATGAATATGTCAATTTTGTGTTCTTGATATGCCAAATTTACGTTTATGTTCTTTATAAATATGCCAAAAGTTCTATTGTATGTCAAGTTTATGAATATGCCATTTTTTACATATGATCAATAAACCCTAAGATTATGTCAAGTTTATGAATATGCCTACATAGCTAATCTGGATTGTTTATGTGGATGGAGACACCCATCAACCATTGATGCCTAGAGCTCTACACACAAGTTGATTATCCCCAACCCAAAAAACTCTTATATTATGTTGATTATGTTGGTTATTGGCTTCACTCAACAAAATTACATTTAAGAATACACATATTCATAGATTTGGTTGCGCATGCTCAATACTCACTATATTTAACAATACACTTATATTAAATTTAATTCATGTCTTGTTAAATATTTCATAATGAAATAGCTATTTGAGAGCGCCACCTTAGACCAAGCCATACCATTAATATAAAATGTGCATTAGAGAAATGACCTAATTCAATTTCCTTCTATAACTCTAACCCTAACCCTCACCCAAACCCTACCACTAAACCCTATGTACCCTTTAGATACTTCCTCCAATATGTCCTAATCTCCCTACAAGTAACACTAGGTCTCTTCACCCTCTCCACAATGGTGCCACTATCATGAAACTCAAAAGCTTGATAAATTTATTGAGAAAAACCCTTCATCATCATTGTCATCTCTAGGTTCATCATCAACATCTCCATCATCATCATCTTCTTCTTCATCATCATCTTCATCTCTAGCTTCATCATCAACATCACCATCATCATCATCTTCACCACCATCACCATCATCATCAACATCTTCATCATCATCACCATCATCATCATCATCAACATATTCATCATCATTGTCATCTCTAGGTTCCTCATCAACATCTCCATCGTCATCATCTTCTTCATCATCATCATCTCCATCACCATCACCATCACCATCATCATCAACATCTTCATCATCATCACCATCATCATCATCATCAAGATATTCATCATCATTTTCATCTCTAGGTTCCTCATCACCATCACCATCACCATCACCATCAACGTCTTCATCATCATCACCATCATCATCATCATCATCATCATCATCACCATCCCATGACCATGACCATCCCATGACCATGACCATCCCATCACCATCTCCATCTTCATCACCATCACCATCACCATCACCATCACCATCAATGTCTTCATCATCATCACCATCATCACCATCATCATCATCATCACCATAAGTGCCCAGTGGATGATTTTGCAAAGTTGACGCCCGTGTACAAAAATTGCACACTCTCTTACTGAGCAAAACCCTAGTTTCTAAAATGTACCTACAAGATGACACATGGGCCATGGGACTGGAGGAGAGGGGCACTCCTAGCACTATCTCGATACCCTTAATCCAACGGAGTTGACAGTTTGTCAATCCGAGCCACGGTCGTCCTTCTATGGCTCGTTCCGTGTCGCATCCAAAAGGCCTTCAGGGACACCTGCTGTATACCTACTGGGGGCATAGAATGACGACCGCGCAACAAAGACGAGTTTTGGGGAGTCCTGCAAGTGTGTCTAGGAAGGTTCTAGTTGGGAACGCTAGCCATAAGTGCCCGGAGGATGATTTTTCAAAGTTGACCCACATGTGCAAAAATTACGCACTCCCTTACTCAGCAAAAACCTAGTTTCCAAAATGGACCTACAAGATGACACCTGGGCCATGGGACCGGAGGAGAGGGGCACCCCTAGCACTATCCCGATGCTCTGAATCCAACAGAGTCGACGGTTTGTCGATCCGAGCCATGGTCGTCATTCTATGGCTTGTTCCGTTTCACATCCAAAAGGCCTTCAGGGACACCTGCTGTATACCTACTCGGGGCATAGAATGACGACTATGCAACAAAACAAGGTTTCGGGGAGTTCTGCAAGTGTGTCTAGGAAGGTTACAACTAGGAACACTAGACATAAGTGCCCGGAGGATGATTTTGAAAAGTTGACCCCCATGTGCAAAAATTGCACACTCTCTTACTGAGCAAACCCTAGTTTCCAAAATGGACCTACAAGATGATACCTGGGCCATGCGACCGAAAGAGAGGGGCACCCCTAGCACTATTCCAATGCCCTGAATATAATGGAGTTAACAATTTTTCGATCTGAGCCACAATCGTCATTCTATGGCTCGTTCTGTCTCGCATCCAAAAGGCCTTCAGGGACACCTGCTGTATACCTACCGGGGGCATAGAATGACAACGTGCAACAAAACCGGGTTCCGGGGAGTCCTGCAAGTGTGTCTAGGAAGGTTCCAGTTGGGAACGCTAGCTATAAGTGCCCAAAGGATGATTTTGAAAAGTGACCCCCATGTGCAGAAATTGCACACTACCTTACTGAGAAAAAACCTAGTTTCCAAAATGGACCTACAAGATGACACCTGGGCCATGGGACCGGAGGAGAGGGGCACCCCTAGCACTATCCCGATTCCTTGAATCCAACGGAGTTGACAGTTTGTCGATCTAAGCCATGGTCGTCATTCTATCGCTCCTTCCATATTGCATCCAAAAGTCCTTCAGGGACACCTGTTGTATACCTACCAGGGGCATAGAATGATGATCGTGCAACAAAACCGGGTTCTGGGGAGTCCTGCAAGTGTGTCTAGGAAGGTTCTATATGGGAACGCTATCCATAAGTGCTCGTAGGATGATTTTGCAAAGTTGACCCCTGTGTGCAAAAATTGCACACTCCCTTACTGAGCAAAACCCTAGTTTCTAAATGGACCTACAAGATCTGGTAAGAATTCACTTTTCAAAAGTGGTTCAGAGGCTCTTGCATCTTGGTAGTGACCAAGGATATCTTGCAGTGTGATAAGTATGAATTTTAGGTTTGAACAAATTCAAATATGACTCAGAGTCTCTTGCTTTGTGGGTCATTTACTGAGGTTTTTTGTTTTACATTGCATTTCTACTGGCTACATACTTCAACAAAGTGGTTCCAAATAGATGCATGGATGTGGAAGCTATGTTTTCCATCTTTGTGTCAAGTATGAGAAGGAATGGCCATATCAGGCTCTTTAGGAATTGAAACATAGTATGATACAATCCTTAGGTATGGAATTCAATTAAAATTTTATCCATACTGCTGGGGAAGAGAAGATAGGAGATCATGCTCTGAAGGATTTGGCGAGCATTTCATTATAGGCTGAGCTATTCCATTCATTGCCAAGGAGTTTGAGGCCAAAAAGGATCCGGTAAGCATTCATTTTTCAAAAGTGGTTCCCTGGCTCTTACATCTTGGTAGTGACCAAGAGTATCTTGCAGTGTGATAAGTATGCATTTTAGGTTTCAGCGAATTCAAATATGACTCAGAGTCTCTTGCTTTGTGGGTCATTTACTGAGGTTTTTCGTTTTACATTGCATTTATATTGGATACGTACTTCAACAAAGTGGTTCCAAATAAATGCATGGATGTGGAAGCTGTGTTTTCCATCTTTGTCTCAAGTATGAGAAGGCATGGCCATATCAGGCTCTTTAGGAATTGAAACATAGTATGATACAATCCTTAGGTATGGAATTCAATTAAAATTTTTTCCATACTGTTGGGGAAGAGAAGATAGGAGACCATGCTCAAAAGTATTTGGTGAGCATTTCATTCCATCCCGAGCTATTCCATTCATTGCCGAGGAGTTTGAGGCTAAAAAGGATCTAGTAAGCATTCGTTTTTGAGAAGACGAGATTGCATTGAAGGAAACTGAGCAAAACCCTAGTTTACGAAATGAATGCACAAAGAAGTCACTGGTCCATGAGAAGATGAGGGAGAGGTCCCCCTATAGGTAATCGCACGCTAGGAGACCAACGGAGTCGCAGTTCACTGATCTGACCTCCAGTTTCTGAGTTATGTCGAGTTGCAAGTCGCATGAAAATGTTGTTCAGGGACACTTGGAGACTTTCGGTCCGGGAGCAAAAAAGAAAATGGAGGAACAAGATTGCGTGATGTTGGCTCCTGCAAGTGTGTATGGGAAATGTCGATGTGGAAACACTACCAACACTGGCTCGGTGGAGGGTTTTCCAGAGTTGACTCACCAATGCGAAATTGCATTGACGAAAACTGAGCAAAACCCTAGTTTACGAAATGAATGCACGAAGAAGTCACTCGGCAATGAGAAGACGAGGGAGAGGGCCCACTAGAGGTAATCGTACGCCAGGAGACCAATGGAGTCGACGGTTCGTCGATATGACCTCCGGTTTCCGAGTTATGTCAAGTTGCAAGTCGCATGAAAATGTCGTTTAGGGACAATTGGTGACTTTCGGTCCGGTATCGAAAAAGAAAATGGAGCAGCAAGATTGCATGCCGTTAGCTCCTGCAAGTGTGTATGGGAAATTACGACGTGGGAACACTACCAACACTGGCTCGGTGGAGGGTTTTGCAGAGTTGACCCACCAATGTGAGATTGCATTGAAGGAAACTGAGCAAAACCCTAGTTTAGGAAATGAATGCACAAAGAAGTCACTGGGAAATGAGAAGATGAGGGAGAGGCCCCCCTAGAGGTAATCGCACTCCAGGAGACCAATGGAGTCGACGGTTCGTCGATCCGACCTCCGGTGTCCGAGTTATGTCGAGTTGAAGGTCGCATGAAAATTTCGTTCAGGGACACTTGGTGACTTTCGGTCCAGGAGCGAAAAAGAAAATGGAGCAACAAGATTGCATGCCATTGACTCCTGCAAGTGTGTATGGGAAATGCTGACATGGGAAAACTACCAACACTGGCTCGGTGGAGGGTTTTGCAGAGTTTACCCACCAATGCGAGATTGCATTGAAGGAAATCGAGCAAAACCCTAGTTTATGAAATAAATGCACAATGAAGTCACTGGGCCATGAGAAGACAAGGCAGAGCCCCCCCTAGAGGTAATCGCACACTAGGAGACCAATGGAGTTGACGGTTCGTCAATCCGACCTCCGGTTGAGGATTTATGTCGAGTTGCAAGTCGCCTGAAAATGTCGTTCAAGGACACTTGGTGACTTTCTGTTGGGTAGTGAAAAAGGAAACGGAGAAGCAAGATTGCGTGCCATTGGCTTCTGCAAGTGTGTATGGGAAATGTCGACATGGGAACACTAACAACACTGGCTTGGTGGAGGGTTTTGCAGAGTTGACCCACCAATGCGAGATTGCATTGAAGGAAACTAAGCAAAACCCTAGTTTACGAAATGAATGCACAATGAAGTCACTGGGCCATGAGAAGATGATGCAGAGGGTCCCCTAGAGGTAATCGCACGCCAGGAGACCAACGAAGTCGACAGTTCGTCGATCTGACCTCCGGTTTTCGAGTTATGTTGAGTTACAAGTCGCATGAAAATGTCGTTTAGGGACACTTGGTGACTTTTGGTCCGAGACAGTTGGTGACTTTCGGTCCTCCTAGGGTTTCTATTTTTTAAGGCTTGTATAATTTCCTTGTTGACAGCTCACCTCTTATACCATGTTAAATTTTTTATACTTGATCTAGATAAATGCTTTATACCAATTATAACCATTAGTTCTATGCATAAATTTTACCATAAAACATTTACATAAAGAATTTAACATGTAGGATCTAGTTAAGAGTAGAAGGCACTTTATTTCTTGAATCCCGAGTTAACGTTTGTTCCTTTCACCAATTTTGCTTTGAGAACTTGTATGTAGTTACTCATATGTAGTGTTGAATCTAATTGTACAATCAAATATTGGGGGTTGATGAAATGTGTAGCATGTATTGCACTTAGTTTTATTAAATTACACGTGAACATTGACTTAACTTGTAATTTAATCATCCAAACTCAAAAATTTTAATTAGACCTATCCAATTAGTGTGCATGAGTGAGTTCATTGAAACCTTGAAATACATTGTATTGCACTTAGTTTTATTAAATCACGGGAGCAAGAACTTTGACTTAACTTGTAATGATCATCCAAAATCACATTTTTTAATTAGATATCCAATTAGTGTGCATGTAGTGAGTTCGTTGAAACCTTTTAATATAATAGTTTGTTATTTTGACATAGCGCATTCATGAGTAATAGATAATCCACACAAATCAACACAATAGATTGGCACAAGAACATGTGGAAACCGAAGAACAAATACAAAGTGAAATGTATCATTCATTTATAAGTGAAATGTCAATGTACATGACTCCAAAAGTACATGTATCCAAAAGTATCCAGAAGTACATGTATCCAATGAAGTCAATGTACATGTCTCCAAAAGTACATGCACAATGAAGTCAATGTACATTTATCCAAAAGTACATATATATCTAAAGGTATCCAAAAGTACACGTATCCAAAACTATCCAATCCACATGTACATGTATCCAAATGTACATATATCCCATAAGACACATCAAAACTCAAGATTCCTTTGTTCTTTCTCGATGTTGATCCTCTAGGCACATCTCTAGGATCAGTGTGCATCTCTGGATCCTACAAATTAAATATCAATTGTTAAATTCAACTAACTATGTACTAATAAAATAGCTCAACAATTAACTCAACAATTATCAACATGTGCATGGAAATTACATGAAACACTTGGTCACTAATGGACATCTCATCTCAAAGGGAGACTGTGGCAAAGGGGATTGCATTCCTTGTGTAGCAAATGGAGCTATTGGTTGAACATCCAGGATGGTCGCAACAATGGTCGAACCAGGGGTGCCAGGAACTGTTCCTGCTGCTAGTGGCTACAATCACAAAGTGTTGAAATAGTTAGACATGCATGAATAAACAATAGACAACAATAATAAACTATGTAAAGATCATGTTGAAATAGTTACATAACTCTGTGTGACCAGTTTCCATTGCAGATGCAGCACTGACTCCTGCATCAACCATTGATGCGAGGTTTTCAGCATACAACTCTGGTTCCCGATGCAGTAAACATGCAATTCAAACATTAACAAAAATGATTTATGCACTACATTTCAAGTTAACCAACAAATATCATCGAAGGATATACATTACCATGGTGTCAGTAAGCCCATGGTCATGGGAAGCTGGGGTCTTTCTAGTAGTAGGCCGCCTCACATACACACGAACCTTGTTCACGAGTGGCCTAGGAGGAGATGCAAATCCAGGAAATGGTCCAGATGTCTCGGTTGGTGCCTACAGTAAGCAAGTGTTCATGTAGTTAGACATGCATGATTCAACGAACATACATGTATTTAAAAAATGACATTTTAATTGTTTACCTGGAGCCCAGATGTTTCCTCGGACGATACAACCATGGATGCTACCTCCACATTGGCTTGTCCAAGTGAAGGATCTTCCATCTGCAAGTTTAATAATTGTAAATATTAGACCGTAGATAGAATTAGTGAACTAACATGTAAAGTATGTGGAAATTAAAAAATTAACAAGTATTAAAAAACTAAAATTTTAAAATGTTTACCTCGGTGTGAGATATGGCAATGGGTGCTACATAAGAGGGGCCTGCCAACTGGGTTGCATCATGAATCCCTCAACCAAGGACAGGATCAGTGGATGGAATGTCATGCCCCCCTGTAGAGTCTGGAACAACTGATTCTGGGGCGTCACTGCTGGCATAAAGCATCAACTGCAAGTTCAAAAAATTAATATATTAGTTCAAACTATATATATGTGTACAAAGAGGAAAATAAATAAAGAATTTATTACAATTAACAATCTACATACCTCACTCAAAAACCCACTGAAGGAAACATCTGAGGCAAGACCATAACAGGGACGACCACATGATGTGCACTTGTGAGGCTCAATACTAGGCTGGGGATGTGTCGATGGTCCTGCACGAGTGGATGGTGCTGCACTAGACAATGGTCCTGCATGGTGACGACCTGGTGTATGTACCACACCAGGGACAGATGCCCCTTCCTCACCCATATGCTGAACCATAGTGCCATGGCGAAAAACCGCCCGTGCCAAACTGAAAAACGCATCACGTGTCTCTGGAATAACACGATGTGCAGGTGGGACATCTGGCCCAGGAAACTACCTGCGAGGTGCAGGGATAGGGAGATCATGGTATCGAAGCCTCACATTGGGTCGGTTTTGGGGCATCCCCCCACCGATCCCCTGAAACTGCAAGATATCAAAATATTTTACGTGTTTACGTAACACGAACTCTACATACATCTTTCGAAGGAAATACAGGGGAATTTCCCTGTTGTTATGTGGTGGCATATCAAAAACCATGTACCATCTGTCCATCTAGTTATCAACAAATGGTTGAAATGTGCACCACTCAATAGAGATATGAGGCCTATTTGCATTTGGGATTTCCCCCGACCAAGGGTCCCTAAAAAATGCAAATATGAGCTCTTTTGATATTTCCAACTTTTTTATTGCAGTGTAGTATAGCACATCAGCGTATTCTTGTCTTTTTCTTTCTCTATATGATGTAATATCATATAGTACATTGTTAGACTGTTAAATGGTGTCAACAATTGCATCTAGAGTTGATGCAAGTGAGCGACGAATCCTGTCACCACCACTAAAAGATGCACTAATGCCCCTCAAGCGGGCAAGCTCAATCAGTATCTCGGCATTTGTGTCCATAGCTGCAACTACAATAAAAAACATCAATACAAAAATCATTACAAACATATACATGGTATATAATGACGTCTCTTCAAAATTGAAAATGTATTAAATCAAACTCAAGTAAGGAATATAATGGCATTCATTTACATACATTTAAAACTTAAAATTAAACAGTTAACAATTAAAAAGTAAGTTTCGTTCAACTTCTTTCTAGAAGTTGAGGCACTTCTTAACCCTCATTGGTCACTTTTCCATGCAAAATTGGGTTTAAACTTCTTAGAATTTAGGAGTGTTATTTTGACATGTTTTGGCCTTTACGTCCCTTGCAGAAAACAATATTTCCATCAACTTCATAAGCTAGCATTAAATTTATTGATTTCAACATATTACGCCTTGTGGTTGGAGGGGAGGACAAAGTGGCATGGAATGAAATGGATATGTATGAGTTTGTCTTGCCAATATGATTACATATACTTGAGATGACTATCAATAATTAAGATATTGAATAATCAACTAGAGATTGTGACTAGAATGACAATAACAACAATGTCAACTTAATAAGATATCACAAGTGGAATATGATAGTGTTATCTCAGAATTATCACATGTATATTTATTAATAATCCAAGTATTATGATATGTGATTGATATGACAAGATGGTTGATTAGGAGGATGAAGATTAATTTGAGATAGAACAACTAAATTTAAATGTCACAGTCCTAGGACTGTGACTACATTCAGTTAATGAATAAGTAAGAATAGGATATGACTTGTTATGCTTGGAAATATAGTTAAGGTAACATGCCCGGGGGCATGTCAGGTGGTAAAACTTAGACCCGTGTCTTAAACACAGTATTTAAGAGGGATGGAAGTTTAGGATAGATGTAGGGTTAGGACAACATCCAAGCGAAGAAGGGCCGATATAGGTAAGAATGTTAGAAGGGTTTTAGGATAGGTTTCTAGGAGTTACTAGGTCAGGGCCGCAGGTCTTTCTGAGTGTAGATTAGGATTGTTGGATATGTAAATGATAGGGGCGAGGGACTATTAGGATATGTGAGGCAAGAAAAGGGTTTATACAGGGCTTCCACCAATCCTCTAAATATCATTGACTCGATCATGGTTGGGAACACTCTCACGACACACTCTAGGTAGTTCATGGGTGTTCACCATTTCCATTGTTCTATAAACATGGAAACCAACCAAAAGTGACATGGGAAAATGGGGAAATTTTGGACTAGAATACAATTGGTTGTAGATGAGCTTAGAGACTCGACATGTCTTTGAGTTGAATCGGCGGTCCCTGAGCGTTGAGTAGATTGATCGAGGGTGTGGATAGGACAGGCCCGAGAGGCACTTTGTTAATTTGTTTTGTCATTTAGTTAAGGGTGCTTAACTAAGAGGCAATGTATAGCTACATACACTTGTGATGCAATTTTGATTATGTTCATGGACAAATGATTGTGATGAAATTTTGAGAAACCAAGTTACTAATTTTTTATGCATTTTTTCTATTCATGCTTGTGTATGCATTTTATCTTGTCACATGGCCATTTCCGAGGAAATTTATTCAATTAGTATCATGGAGAAATGGCCTTTGAGGATTTGAAATTTGGGTTTCATGTAGATGGATACATTGTAGAAAGGGAAGAGTTCTATTTTTTTCGATTTTTGGTTGCATTACGAATTTTTGAGTTCTTGGAAAGGGATTCATTGTAATTATTCACTCATCTTGGTTGAGGGAGATGTGAATTTAATTAGAGATTGGGTTATTTCGAATTTGATAAATATTACAAACTTAGATTCTTTTAAACTATAAAAAAACGATAATTTAGGTTTAGAATTGACAAATAAATGGTTTGGGTGAATGAATTACCTGATTAGATGACAATCCACCGGTGAATTTTCCTCCCCTCCAATGAAATCCAACTCCTCCAATACTCTAGGGAACGTCGTCCAAGCTCGAATTTGCGTTTCTGATGCGTGAAATGCGCCGCGAGTGATCGGGGGTGGTTGGGAATGTGCATTTAAATTGTTTTTAGATTTACAAAACATGTATGTGTTTTGTAACTACATAATGCGTACGCGTTTTGTAGTTCTATAACACGTACACATTATGGTTACCTATCCTACATGTCTAGTGACATGTCAGGCTCGGGTTTTACCATACCAAGTGCTAGGTATCAGAAACGCGTTATATTTTTATGTAACATGAACGTGTTTTGAAAAACTAGGATTGCATCTAAAAGGTCCCTCATCTTCTTGCACACACCAAAGTACAAATTCAGATTTATGATTAAGTGGTTAATATTCTATTATTTTATTTTCAAAATGTGTAAGATAAAAACTTGTCACTTGTTCTCATGGGATGATAGACGTAAAAGACAACTTTTGACATTACAACATGATCAATCATGACCTCATAGGAGGAGAACACAGTCCCTCATTTTCCTTGCACCAAACCACTAAAATCTAGGATGGGATCTAAGGACAACTAATTCCCAAGTTTAATCCCCATTTCATTAAATTTGGATTAATTTAGCATAATATAGACTAAAAAGTTCCCAAATTATCCTTTTTAAAGCCGATAATAGTCTTCTTTTTAAATTGCAATTTTAGATTCCAATGTGCCCTTTTTAATTCAAATGATTTTAGGATTTAGAAAACCTTATTTTGGGCTTTAAAAAACATTTTCTTGGTCTTTCTCCAAAGAAATATGGACTTGAATTAATCTAGATTTAATGAAATGGGAATTTGTGGGTTATATCCATGCTTGTCATGATAGAACGTTGAAGAATAAATATGTCACTACAACAAAATACCCTTTTGGCGGCGGTTTTGCTAAACCCGCCCCCAAAAAATTTTTTTAGGTCTTTGGGGCAGTTCTTCAAACCCACCCTCAAAAGTCCCAAAAATTGGACTTTTGGGGGTGGTTTTTAAAAAAACCCCCTAAAAAGTCCAATTGTCAGTATTTTTGGGGGCGGTTTTGTAAACCCCCCCCCCCAAAGTCCAAGTCTGAATACTTTTGGAGGCAGTTGGTTAAACCCCCCCCCCCCCCTTGAAAGTCCAATTTTCAATACTTTTGGGGGCGGTTGTGGAAACCCTCCCCCCAAAAAAAGTCTTGACCCCCTAAAAGTGGCTTGCGGCGGTCTTGCTAAACCCCCCCCCCCAAAAACATTTTTTAAAGGTATTTGGTGGCGGTCCTTAAAAACCCCCCTCAAAAGTCCTTAGAATTTGACTTTTGGGGGCAGTCCTTAAGAACCCCCCTCAAAAGTCCTTAGAATTTGACTTTTGGGGGCGGTCCTTAAGAACTCCCCTCAAAAGTCCTTAGAATTTGACTATTGGGGGCGGTTTTTAAAAACCCCCCAAAATTCCAAAAGTCCAACAGGACTTTTGGGGGCGGTTTGGAAAGACCCCCAAAAGTCTTGTTGGAGTTTTGGACTTTTGGGGGGGGTTGGAAAGACCCCCCAAAAGTCTTGTCGAACTTTTGGACTTTTGGGGAAGGTTTGGAGATCCAAACCCTGGGAATATTTTTATCATCATCCTATGAGTTGTGGCAGGCATTTCCCTAAGGCCAATTAGGCATATTTTACCATACTTGGACAATTTTTTATCTTCTCCTACGCTTGGTCTAATTTCCCTAAACCACTATTTTGGCAGGTCCATAAATTCTTCTTCAGGGTAATCTCTTTGGACAAATTGAGATCATGGTTGAGTAGACAAAACAACAGCCTACAATATCCCCATGTGCTGCCGGCATTTTCTTCAACACACAATTTGTGTCGGGCATCCTCTTAGGGCTACTTGGACCCCATGCTTGGGTTCAAAATTGGTTTTTTGGGGATAGAGTCTAATAATCCTGCCGAACCAGATCAAGGTCTTCACCAATGAATACTGCTCGCATGTCAAAAAATATGGACCCCTCTAATCGTGGAAGGTGATTCCAAGATCATTCTCCACATGGCTGCTGAGATGCATCATGGAAAATCAAGCTCCAAAGTGGTGTCATCGTGGTGGTTGGAAGGATCTATCTTCCTTGTTGGGCATAGCGCTTTCCTTCTCCCATGTCAAGCTGATTTGTTGGCCAACCACGGGAGCAGTGTTCACATGGCCGTCTGCGCTTATATGTGGGACAATTTGACATAAGTAGTTTTTCGGGATAGTTGCAAATTTATCCAAGACCAAGACATGATGGTTTTTCGTGCGAGAAGACATCATGTTGATGATAGCTCTTTCCTTTTGTAGTTTTCCGCATCGACCTTTAACTCTTTCCTTTTGTAGTTGTCCGCATATTAGACCTTTAACTCTTGCCTTTTGCAGTTGTCCGCATCGACCTTTAACTCTTGTCTTTTCATCCTCCTTCGCAGTTCTCGATCAATCTTTTCATTCTCCTTCGCAGTTATTCGATGGGGGAAATGGAGGAAGAAAATAAGAGCAAGCGTCACTCGCTGTACCTCCTTTAGTTATTAAGGGTTATTAAGATGTACCCGATTCGTCATAACAGTCGGTGGCAGGCGAGAATATATGGAGGCTCAAGGTGGAAACCATGATCGTCATTGTTGGTTTTCTTCATGCATGCGAGTTTTGGTAATATGGTTGATTATGGAGCAAGCCTCTGGTGAGAGGATGAAGAAGCCACAAGATACTAACTGTCATCCTGAGGTTGGAGATAATTCCAGTCACAATAGGAATAGAGGGTGTGGGGATTCTTCGGGGGAGTCAGGTGGTGGTCTGTCTCGTGCCTCTCAGCGGGTGTGTAGGGAGGCAACTTCCTTCGCTCTTAACATCCCCCTGGAAATCCAGAGGGACATCAATGACTATGAACAAAAATGGTGGGCCCATATGAGTAGGGAAACCCTGGTGGGGGAGCATAAGAAGTTGGAGAATTGGATCCTGGATCCTGGCAACACGGCTGGACGCGTTCGTCTTTACGAGCGCATTGTTGCACTATTTTGGATGATGAAAAACTTGGTTGGGTATGCCATTCGCAGTAGGCATCCTCTCAGAGATGACCATGCGTAGCTTCTCTTTGAAGAGTCTCGCGCGATTCACCGGAAGCTGGATTTCCTCATGTCTGTCATGGCGCTTCAACCTCCTCCGTGCGCTGCTTCTTTTTCCAACTTTCTCCATCCAGGGAGTTCTCCAGGAGATCCTAATATAGTTCGTTGATGTCTGGGTGGGTGTCTATTTTGTCAGTTACTGGTCTATTTTATTTGGGGGGTCTGGGGCTAGCTGGTTATGAAGCATTATGCTCTTTGTCCTGCGAGCCTATGGGAAGAAAGTATTTGGTTCTGTGGTTTTTTGTTTGTTCGGGTAGTAGTTTTGTTCTGTTTTGTTCAGACAGATAGAAGGTTCGTCTTGGTTACTACGGAAATAGCCTTCAGATGTGCCACCAGGGTGTGTGTCAATGGGTAAAACCAAGTTGGTCTATTTTGATGAACAATTCTGAGCTTCGGCCAGATTGCTCCTTTTGTAATTCCTCCTTTTAATATAATGCAAAATCTCCTTCCAAAAAAAAAAGGATACTTGGAATGGTGTTTAGTATTCCCAAAGGATTATTCTTCCATATCATAGTCATAAGTGTATTTTTTTGTTTTAAGTAACTGTAAGTACCGTCTCTGCTTTTAAAAAGTTGATTTCTGATGAGGTAAGTGTTCAAGTAAAAGCTAATATTTTTTTGATAATGCATACTTTAACCATTCCTTTGACAAGAACACATACTTTAACCATTCCTTTGAATTTGTCATAGGACTCTTTGTAAAATTACTTAGGTTAATGTGATAAATTTGAATATTAGTTTAAATTGGATTGAAAATGACTCTTCATAATGAATTATGATGATATGAACATATAACTAAAAATGCAGAGTTGTATGAACACACATCCCTGCTTTGAAATTATCATATGAACATATAACCAAGAATGCAGTTGTGATATGATTGACATTATAACATAGATCCCTATTCCCTTTGAAAGAAGGATTCATAATTTACTCTCTTGGAGAATTATGTTATGATTTGATTGTGAGTTTTTGCTGGATGAAATTCGAGATTGCAGACGTATGTATTCTTCTTTTCAATGGTTGATTTCTGAGTGTCTATGCTGATTTAAAATTAGAAACCTCTCTGTACGATCTCTGTAACTGAATGTGTCCTTGAAATGGTTTTTTTCTGCAAGATTGAATGTCAGTCCAAATGCATTTGAATGGCTTGCAATGCACCTTCATGGTAGAAATGTTGAGTTAAAACGGAGTATGTTTCTGTATTTGAATCTTTCGAGAAATCCATTGATCAAAATCTGTATGTTATTATTGGTTGGGATAGAGCCGCGATTGCAAAACGTTGCAACTTTTGGTAATGAGTGAGTGAATTGATTAAATCATTATCAATTGAAGTTTACTGTCGAGGCCAAATCCATTGAAAGGATTTGGCCAAGATGTCTCTGAATTGCTTAACCAACAGATTCCTTAAAAACCAATCACACTAGTAAGATTCAACAAATACAATCTGATCTCATTGCAGTGCTGATTGCATATTGTTGTGTAAATATTTGTTTTTTATAATATAAGCCGTATTTTCTAAAAAAAGTGAAAATTATTGACTTAAAAAGTGAAAAGTGTTTTTTCATTGCATATAATGTAGATTAATCTTATTAATTGCATATAGTTTTCCTTCATTCATGTTCTCTAAAATAGTTAAAAAGTTGGACCAATTTTCCCATACTTACCCAATTTCTTGATTTTCACTAATTTGTCGTATTTCTCCAAAATAATGTCATAATGCAACAATGATTTCAACTTCATGCCACATCATCATCTATGCCATGCAATGCCATGTGGACATCAATATTCTTAGTGTGGGCATCAACCTTAATGCGGGCATCACTTAGCCCCTTTACAACACTTAGCCATTTTTCCTTTGTCTTTAGTATGCAAAATAACATTTTTCTTCTATTTTGGAAGGTTGATGTTTTCCTTATCTGATCACCATAAGAAAAACCAAGAGCATGGATAGATAGCTATTTCAACAATGAACAGGACCATATCATCTGATGAATTTTATCATCAAAGGAACACCCCCTTGCAGGCATTTCCAAATGGTCTCTCAAACTCTTTTTCTAACACTTAACCAATTCTCTTCAAACCCCATGTCACCAAGGTGATTTCATTTTTCCTTCAAACTTGGAAAGTGAGATACGCAATGGGTAGAGGCCAACAAGGTGAATCCATGAAGACCACTTTCATCTTCTAGATCTTCTTTCTCTCTCCTCGGTGGGCATTTTTCTGGAGCAGTGCAAATATTGCTGAGAGACACTTTTGGCAGATTGATATCTTCTTCCTGAAAGACTTTTTGGTCAGGCTAATGATATGGTTGGATGTACCATACAACACTCTAGAGATCCACACTCTCAAAATATTTTTATCATCATCCTATGAGTTGTGGCAGGCATTTCCCTAAGCCCTATTAGGAAAATTTTAACAATAATTCCATACTTGTACAGTTTTTTATCTTCTCCTAGGCTTGGTATAATTTCCCTAAACAATAGTTTTGGCAGGTCCATAAATTCTTCTTCAGGGTTTCTTCTTGATGTTATTAATTTGTCTAATGCACTTTTCTTCACCAATTTGAAAGAGTTGATTCATGGATGAGTAGGCTCAGAAATGTGTAATTATGCCATTCCAAATTTCATACACAGGATGTCAAGTTTGGTCATTAGGATTAATTAATGAAGAACATATGAAGTTGGTTAAAGAGTCTAATTAGATTTGAAGACACCCCATTAACAGTCCAAACAAACCATATGATAGTTTAAGCAAACCGATTGAGTGCATAATAAGGATCAGCAGACCAAAAAACCATTATTGAACTCTTATTGGATGAATTATGAATGTGAATGTAATCAACCTATAATTTTCCACTAGAGTTTCAACAATACAAGTGATGCAATTTATGGAATGAATGCCAAGGAATATAACTGAACGAGTGCATGAAAGGACACATTCCCTTGTAGCTAATGAATTAGCTTGAGTTCATAAGTAAGTAGAGGATTATCATTCTTACTCAGTTTGTTATTACTTGCAATTACTGTTTAGTTATACCCATTTTGTTTGTTGACAAGTCTGCATTATTTATTTAGGGTGATGGATATTTTCCATTCGAAAGATATATATAATTTTCAAGTTTAAATTATAATTAATAATTATATTAATATATTTATTATTAAGTTAATAAGTTTTCAACATGTAACACACATTTGACATTGGTATTGCTACTTGCACATTAATTCAAATTACATCATATGATATTGATATTGATATGAATCATTGAGGATGCAATCATAAACTACCAAAGAAGAATGCAATTATCATTTCACTGTTGCAGCTCGTAGTAACACATCTAATGCAATTCCACACCACACAACAGGAAAGAAATTAAACTACCTACTTAACTTGGCAATCTCTGTGAGAAGGCTAGCCCTGGACTTCTAATAGACATGTCGTGTCCTAACACAAATTAAAACACAAAGATATAAGAAACTCTGCTCCTTGTGTTAGAAATCATGAATGATAGTCACATCTCTCTGTTTCAGCTTATACAATTATAAATTCTCCAACCCCAGGTTCAGAACACCTCTTTACATTTATACCATAATGACATGAATTCGTTTCACAAAATATCAGGCAGCCATGAAGATCTACGATCTTTAGGCTTCCAATTTACAATGGAACTATTACAGCCATAAGTAATCTTGAATGAAATCATTGCATTCAGGACTTAGTTGTTGCATGCTATCGCAACCCATAATAGATTTGAGCTGATTGGACTGGATGGTACTCGGATGCTCTATTGTGACTCAGTTGCAGTTGGCCATGTGGAGGAATGCTCTTACTGTTGCAGCGAATTGTGGAACCGAACTCAAGAAGGGATAGATGGCACCACATATGCATCTTTTCCAAGGGTTAGCAAGCTTCTACACCTGCGGTCTTCTAAAGGCTTCTGGGCTATGTTTATTGAATCAATCAATATTAGCACAACCTTAAAAGATAGAGTGCAAAACCATAAAAAAATCAGGCATTAATGATATAAAACAATAATAGAACATACCTGTTGCAATCCATGCTCTGCTTGGGAAGATATTTGCTTAGATCAGGGAATAGTGAGGCAAAACAGGGAAAAAAGGTGTAGATAGGTGTAGGCAAAACGGGGCTATTTTGGGGCCCAACATGTCCCCCCAGCTATCCAATTGCATGTCCTCATGCAACAACCAACTAATATGAATCTGAATCTGGTCCCCGTTCATGTTGAAAGGAAAAGTTGAAGGAAATGTCAGGTTCCTTGCCTGCTTCCAAAAACCCATTGCAAGCAGCCCAATATTCCTAGCACTGCTTCTATTCTACCTTGGTCAGTGTATAATTGTCCCTGTACTGCCCTCCTGGCCACCATATTAGTGGAAATTTGAACTTGAGTCCCAGCCAGTGTAACTCACACGTTCTCATGCAATTGACATACCCTACTACCCTGGGAAGATCTTGTTTAAAATTCTTAAGGCACTAAGGATCCCTTTTCTTCAAAGCTGGAGAAGAAGTTTGCCACTTGTGCTTGCTACCCTCTAAGGAAAGATGTTTTTTGGGGATCAGGTCAACACAGGTAGAGATAAATTTCTCTTGCATCTTCCTTAGATGCTGAGTCTTTGGAGAAGATAAGAAACATCTTCCATGGTTTATGATGAGAGCACGAGGAGATTGGGGTTCACTCCTAATCCATAAATTGGCACTGTCCTCATTCCTAGAGATTGTCTGAAAGGCATCTTCGCACTGCACATGATTATTAACAAAAGAGGAAAAGTCTCTCAACTGAACATCCCCTGCATAGGGAATAGGATTAGAGCTAGAATCACCAAAACATGCCATATTGTGCAAATACAATTCACACAACAGGTGTTGCTCAAGAAAACTGCTTGACAAAAAGGTCTCTACAAACTGGGAAGGGATCAACAACTGATAAGGTCTACCCTCTTGTAAAGCTTTCAATTTGAACAGGGTCATTTTCTCATACATGAATACTAGGTAGGAAGGAGATGGGGCTCTTGAACTCATCAGCTCCCGAGAGAGGGCATACATTTGGTCTTTTTCTTTTTGCATGGATTTGAATTCCTTCAACTCCTCCAATTTCTTTTGCACCTCTTCTAATTGAGATTTCTGAAGAGTTGATTCCTCTTCCCACTTCTCCCTTAATTCTTTGATAGTCTTCATATGTTCAGAGAGAGGGACCATCCCTGCTCGACACTGATCAATGTACTTTTCCCATTTAGCTAACTCCAGCTGTAACAAAGAAAGTTGTTTCTCCAATCATTGAATCCTTCTATCCTCCACATATTTCTCATCACGAGATTCTAAAGCAACAATTTCTTAAGAAAATTGCATTCCTACCCTGCCACCAGATGTTCCAGCTTCCTCATTTTCGGTTGGCAGTGTAGCAGCTTCCTCTTCCATCGGTGTTGCAATGGCCTCTGCTTGTGTTGCAATATCAACAGTTAATTTTGAGGATGTTGGTTCTTGTGTAACAACATCCTCTTCCTGTACCTCAATAGCCTTAGTTTGTGTTGCTGAATCAATCATTAATTTTGAGAACACTGGTTCTTGTGTGACAGCATTCTCTTCCTGAATACCAAACTCAGCAGATTCTACCTGAGTTGCAGTCTCTTCAAATACTTTTAGGAATGCTGGTTCTTGTGTGGCAGCATCCTTCCTTTCCAATTCAGTCTCAGCAACTTCAGTTTGAGTTGCAGTCTCAACAACTACTTTTAGGAATGTTGGTTCTTGTGTGGTAGCATCCTTTCTCTTCAATTCAATCTCAACAACCTCATTCTGAGTTGCAATTTCATCAAACATTTTTAAAGACACTGGTTCTTTTGTAATAGCGTCTTAATCTTGTACCTCAATATCGGAAATTGTTGTCTGGGTTGCAACTTCACTAAATATTGTCAAGGATGCTGGTTCTTGTGTAACATCATCCTATTTTCCAATTTCTTCAGATTGTTGAGGTTGTTCTTGAATTACCTCGATAACTTCTGGATGATGAGACTGGTCCTAGAATAGTTCAGTATTTCTTGCCGAATTAAATATGTCTCCACATTCTGGGCATACCATTTCTCCTCGTTCTTCATTTCCCAAAACAGGAG
Organism: Larix kaempferi; assembly: GCA_027924585.1. Classification (NCBI taxonomy): domain Eukaryota; kingdom Viridiplantae; phylum Streptophyta; class Pinopsida; order Pinales; family Pinaceae; genus Larix; species Larix kaempferi. The sequence goes on from BSBM01001310.1 coordinate 10,915,899, forward strand.
ATGAATTTTCTAATAGATCTGCAGCCTCCACTAATATATTCAAATTCTTCTCTGCTTGTTTTCCAGTCACTTCCTTCCATTTCTCCAATTCATTCTGAAGCATTTGCACCTCCTCCTTTAGCAGCTCATTTTCAAAAAGGAGGTTTTCAATTTGGGTTTTTTCCACAGCAGGTTCTTGTGTAACGGCCGGTGATTTGGGGTTTAAAATAGGAATTTATATGCCTACCCTGGTTGCACATGTTGCTTCTGCTATGGGAATTTCACTATTTGTGCCAATTGCACATGCTGTTTTAGCTGCTGCAACAGACCGAGTCCTTCTTTTATTCACAAATCCCGATGGCTGGCCTTCATTGCATACTGCTGCTGCTACTGTAATAGCTCTGATTCTTCTCTTCTTTTCTAAGGTAGATGTCTGACCCTTACTCCCTGACCTTTTTCTTATTTTCTGTGACACAGGGGTTTCTAAATTTTCAGAAAGAGGGATGAATTACTCTGCTTCAGTGATGGTTCCCCTTCTTTTAGGGGAGGATTCGACATCCAACACCTCTATAGGATTTGTTGCTGTTGCAGCTTCCAATATCACTGCCTCATTCTCCACTGGCTCCATCATATCCCCTTCTGCACCAGGGTTCGCTGCTGTCACAGCCTCCCCCCTAGTCTTCCAATGCTCCATCCCTCCCCCCAACTGAATTGGAGGAACTCCGTTCCTCATTTACCATTTCAACACCTCCTATTGCCACAACAGGTGCTCGGGGTACCCTTGACCGAGTAACCAATTCTTACCATGTCAAATTCTGGTGCACACGGACCCTTAAGATTAAGAGTTTAATCAACCCTTGGTTTGAGAGGGAAGATAAGGGGTGTCGAGCAGCCTTGATATACCCAACCATAGTTTGTAGAGATTGTAAAAGATAAAACGACATATTTAACAATCTGCGGTGGCGTAAATGTGAAAGGAGGAAGAATTCATATATGTAAACCAGTTTGTACCTACCTTCACAGGGAATGTATTTCTTTATGAAGGTCACCACCTGGTTCCAATGTTTTGGAAAGGATTCCAATGCTATGCCTCGGCCATGCGGCCAAAAAAATTCTCCGGCTGCCAAAAATTCTTCTGCTGCAGTTGGATTATTGCACTTATGACCAAACCATTGCATCCCAGTTCTGGGAAATCCTATTACCTCTGTAATGATTGCTTCTGAAACATCTATTCAGATACCTAGAACCTTTGAATGAATGCTGGTTAGATTTTGAGCAAACTCAAGTGCGGTTTCTACATGAAAACCATTCAAACGCTGGAAATAGTCAATCCAGCCAGCTTCCTGGAAGATAGTAAAAACCTCTCTGTTTTCACGCAGAGGCGCTATGTCGACAGGCTCATGTCATGCTGGGATACCCATATTGCGAAGCTATCTGTAAATTCTACTACCAGCGGGATGAGTTACACTCCCAGACGTTGAGCTACTGCATGCAGAACGAGAGTTGGTTTGGGTATTTTTGGGAATTGGCACGGCCATTTTTGGTAAAAAGTGGTGACAAGTTGTTGCACGGGACAGGTTGAATGGCGGACAAAAACCAAAAGCAAAGGACAAATCAGACATAGTTACCGTCTCAGCGAATTGCTTAAGGATAACTGCTGGAGAGCGTTGATACCGATGGAGAGCATTGATGGAGAGCGTTGATACCGATGAGCAAAGAAATAATGAGTATTCAATGAGGAACTGGCGAATTCGCAGTTGCCAAAAGTAGGAAAAATGGACAAATTTAAGTGTTGTAGCTGCTTGAAATAGGAAAAATAGGCACTTTTGGAGGTGTCGTAGCTGCTCGAAATAGGAAAAATAGGCAACTTGGCGGTGTTGCAGCTGCGATAAAATAGGAAGCATAGGAAACTTTAGTGGAGTTGCAGCTGCTAAAGATAGGAAAAATGGGCAATTTTAGCAGTGTTGCAGCTGCTCGAAATAGGAAAAATAGGCACTTTTGGAGGTGTCGCAGCTGCTCGAACTAGGAAAAATGGACAAATTTAGGTGTTGCAGCTGCTCGAAATAGGAAAAATAGGAAACTTGGCAGTGTTGCAGTTGCGGTAAAATAGGAAGGATAGGCAACTTTAGCGGAGTCGCAGCTGCGGTAAAATAGGAAGGATAGGCAACCTTAGCAAAGTCGCAGCTGCTAAAGATAGGAAAAATGGGAAATTTTAGCAGTGTTGCAGCTGCTCGAAATAGGAAAAATAGGAAAAATAGGCACTTTTGGAAGTGTCGCAGCTGCTCAAAATAGGAAAAATGGACAAATTTGGGTGTTGCAGCTACTCGAAATAGGAAAAATAGGCACTTTTGGAGGTGTTACAACTGCTTGAAATAGGAAAAATAGGCAACTTGGCGGTGTTGTAGCTGCGATAAAATAGGAAGGACAGGAAACTTTAGTGGAGTCGCAACCTCTAAAGATAGGAAAAATGGGCAATTTTTGTAGTGTTGCAGCTGCTCAAAATAGGAAAAATAGGCACTTTTGGAGGTGTCACCGCTGCTCAAAATAGGAAAAATGGACAAATTTAGGTGTTGTAGTTGATCGAAATAGGAAAAATAGGCACTTTTGGAGTTGTCGCAACTGCTCGAAATAGGATAAATGGAAAAATTTGGGTGTTGCAGCTGCTCGAAATAGGAAAAATAGGCACTTTTGGAGGTGTCGCAGTTGCTCGAAATAGGAAAAATGGACAAATTTGGGTGTTGCAGCTACTCGAAATAGGAAAAATAGGCACTTCCAGAGGTGTTGCAGCTGCTCGAAATAGGAAAAATAGGCAACTTGGTGGTGTTGCAGCTGCGATAAAATAGGAAAGATAGGAAACTTTAGCGGAGTCGCAGCTGCTAAAGATAGGAAAAATGGGTAATTTTAGCGGTGTTGTATTTGCTCGAAATAGGAAAAATAGGCACTTTTGGAGGTGTTGCAACTGCTCGAAATAGGAAAAATGGAAAAATTTAGGTGTTGCAGCTGCTCGAAATAGGAAAAATAGGCAACTTGGAAGTGTTGCAGCTACGGTAAAATAGGAAGGATAGGCAACTTTAGCGGAGTCGCAGCTATTAAAGATAGGAAAAATGGGCAATTTTAGCGGTGTTGCAGCTGCTCGAAATAGGAAAAGTAAGCACTTTTGGAGGTGTCGCAGCTGCTCGAAATAGGAAAAATGGACAAATTTAGGTGTTGCAGCTGCTTGAAATAGGAACAGTAGGCGCTTTTGAAGGTTTCGCAGCTGCTCGAAGTAGGAAAAATAGGCAACTTGGCGGTGTTGCAGCTGCGCGAAATGGGAAAGATAGGCGATTTTGACGGAGTCACAGCTGCTAAAAATTAAGGGAAATAGACAACCTAGTAGTGTTGCAACTCAGCATAAAAAGAGACTTGGGCGGGATTTGAGCAGTGTTGCAGCTCCGGAAAAAAGAGATAAGCCAGATGAAGCGGTGTTGCAGCTGCAAAAGTAGAAATTTGGGAGGGATTTTGCATTGTTGCATCTGCGGGAAAAAAAAGATAAGCCATATTTTGCTGAGTAACTATTGCTGCAACATTCTTTTCTTCCAAGGAGTTATTCACAGAAAGGAGGATCAATCAGAATGCCACAATCGTTTGGCCCGATTTTCGACTGCCTCCATTCGAGTGATCTTCCACTCAAAAACATGTTCAGAGTTCTTAAAAAGACAAAAACCCATCAAAAATGAAAAATAAAATAAAAGAAAATGATTTATTTATACACAGAAAAATTTATGCAAAATTGTAACAGCCTTTTAAAAATTATCAGGGACAGGGAAAAGTCCTTGCTCCTGAATCAGTTGGTAATGTGGAATAAAATAAACTAGACTTACTTTTGCAAGAAGTTAAATCCTATAATTCTCAAACTACAGTATTCAATCTCTACTGATCTAACTCATCTAACAGCTATTGTAACTTAATCATAATATGTCCAATCTAATGAATTCAAGAAATATAAAACAACAACCAGAAACTAGAAGTAAGCTTGAACTCTAATTTGATTAATATTGGAAATCCTAGAAAGAATAAATGATTGAAAGGAATTAGAGCTGAGGTTGGTTGTAATAGCTGATCTAACACACCATGCATCAAATAAACTAACCTACACAGTCGAGTGTCACACCACACAGTTGCATATATTCAGGATGCAATCATGAACTATCAAAGAAGAATGCAATTATCATTTCACTGTTGCAGCTTGCAGTAACACATCTAATGCAATTCCACACCACACAACAGGAAAGAAATTAAACTACCTACTTAACTCGACGATCTCTGTGAGAAGGAGGGCCCTAGCCTTCTAACAGAGATGTCATGTCCTAACACAAATTAAAACACCAAGATATAAGAAACTCTGCTCCTTGTCTTAGAAATAATGAATCACAGTGACAACTCTTAGTTTCAGCTTATACAATTATAAATTCTCCAACCCCAGGCTCAGAACACCTCTTTACATTTATAGCCCGATGACATTAATTCGTTTCACAAAATATCGAGCAGCCATGAAGATCTGATCTTCAGGCTGCTAATTTATAATGGAACTATTACATCCATAAGTAGTCTTGAATGAAATCGTTGCATTCAGGCCTCAGTTGTTGCATGTTGTCTCAACCTAGAATAGATTCGAGCTGATCATTCCACATATTCACAACACAACATCTCATTTCACATGTAACGAAGATTATATAATACTGATGTATTACAAAATAAAAATTGTGCCCCTGGCATATAATGGCAACTTGTGCCCAAAATTTTAATTAAATGTAAAGATTAATCTCGAACTACAAAAAATTTATAAACTATGTCCTGATCTAAGTATAAATATTCAATAAATCAACTATTCTCAGTTGATACAACATCACTGAAATCACTAGTCACACAGTATAACCACTAGTTACATAGTTCAATGTCATCCTTGTGCCAAGGAATGAAGCTCAACAAAGCATCTGCTAGATTACGTAATGCGCTACTGGGACGTGGTAGAGCTATATTTTCAAATAGAGGATCTAAAATTTCTGTCGGATTCACAATATAATAGCCTTTTCCAATAGGGACACAGTGTACCATTGCATTTGGCTCAGTCTTATGTATTTTCTTCCTTGCAACTTTAACCCTTGAGTTTAATGCAATGAGAAAGCATTTATTTCCTTGCAGCCCCAATTGGGAAGTTGGTGTCAACTCATTAGCATTATCTTGACCCTACAAATAAATGAGACAAAGTAAGATGCATGGAAATAAGAATTTAAATAATTGATGATCCTAGATTAAATAATTACAATCTTACCTGAATTGGTGTTTTCATTTTGTCAATTTGCAGTTTCGATGGAACCATTGGTTTTTTCTATACAGAATGTTGATCATATTTTGATGCATGACTCTGCACCCAATAGACAATGATTTCTAATATATTGATAAAATAAAATAAAATTGAACTAAATTATGAAATTTGTCAATACTTATTAGGGATGATGGAGTATGCATTGAAGTTAATTTCTTTTGTATTAGTCTGTTCATAAGGTTTGTTATGTCCTCTATATTACTCGGTCAAGGCAACAAAATGTAATATATATATTCAAAAGATTAAAATAAAATATTATTTTAAATAATAATTAAACAACTAACCTCCACCACAGGCGTGATTTCAGCATGGTCATTTTATACAGTAGGACACTGTACAAAATGAGCAATCAGATATTAGAAGTCAGATCATTAGTGTGAAGGCTTGCATATTGAGACAAGAGTAAAGAATTGGACACTAACACTTTCTTTGTTGACCACATGTTCTCTCTCCATATCTTCTACTCTTTTCAGTAGTTCAGTTATTGTTGTTTTCAAAGATGTGATTTCCTATGTTTTTTCTTTCACTGTAGCTTGGCTTACAGCTAGCGACTCCTTGTATGGACTTTTTCCAAACAAGTTAGTTGGCGTAACTCCTAATCCAATGCCACGACATCGTCCTCTTGCATCAACCCCTAGTACCTTGGCAAGGGAATCATCCCTAGCTGCAAAGTCTTGAGATGCAACTTCTACTTGTGCTTGTTCAATTTTTTGCTAACATTGACATACAATTAAATCGGATCATAGAAGAAACATTTACAACATGTAAAATGAAATTTTAATCAATATCTAAATTAAAAGGTGGAGAACATACTATTGTTTCTCCTACAGCTGGTGTGATTGGAGTGCCATCCTTCTTTTGATGGCACTTCTTCCATAAGTATGCCCTAGTAATGCTTGTAGTTGTATCACCGGAGGCTATAGATTTTTTCAAGTTGCAACAAGTAAAATAGTATGGTTAAGTTGTGACATTACAATGAAACTAAAATATCATCACAATTGCTTACCATATCATCTTCGACCCGTTGATAACCTCGACATCCAGAGGTGTGCAAGTCCCTCTCCTTTTCTCTATTTTCCTTGTTTTTTATCCTTATATCCAAGAAATCAATTGAAAATAACATATATAAGTCAACATTACAAGCCAATAGACATTCTAAAAAACTTGATTATATAATATGTGCACTTTTTCCTTACCAGGAATTCAGTGGTGGCTCGTGATAGGACGAATTCTCTACACACTGTCTCACTTATCCTAATTGGAGGAACATTTTTTAATCTTTCCTCTGTTGACTCATAAGGGTCATAGTATTTTTTGGTCAACCGATATCTATGATTGTTTTCCTTATGGCCAATGGATTTCATAAAATATTCTTTAAGAACCGGGGGGATTATGAATTTTTCCTTCAACATACAAGAATTGCATTTTTAGATGTCATAGATGGTTTGAAAATAAACTTCGAAATCATCCAAAAATATAAATGTTGAAAACAAATACACGTAATCTCTAATACTCACATTAATAATGTTCCACAAGTACTCCTTTAATTGATCTGAAACCTTCCTCTTATCAGAATAATTGATTGGAACCATTTCCCTTGCGAACACACCTAGTAATGAAGATAGCTTCACGGAGTTTGGACCAATTGGTTGGTTCCTTTCATTGATATGAATTTTGATCTTTTCCTCCAAGTTATTGATTTCTGCACATTTAGTTGCTCCTCTACCTTTCTTCTTGACTTTCTCTGTCGATGCTTGTGTAGAGGGATCTTCACCTTGTATACTAATATCTTGTTGGCATTGTTGTTTGTGAACAACTTCTATAAAAGAAGGGCACTTAAAGGTGTTATGTATTTCTAAGTCATAAAATTTTATTTATGAAGAACTACAAAATTATACATTAGTGAGCTTACCTTGTTCTTCATGTTGCTCAATCTCTTTTTGTGTTGAGGGATCTTCCCCTTCTACACTATTATCCATATGGCATGGTTGTTTGTGAACATCTTCTTTAAAAGAAGGGCACATAAAGGTGTTATGGATTTCTTAATCATAAGATTTATACTTATAAAGAACTAGAAAAATCTGAATTAATGGGCTTACCTTGTTCATGTTGTTCCTCCTCCCGAAAAGAGGAAAATTTATCTTTGTCATTTCCTTTTCTGTTAGGACTAGTAGAGTCATTCAAAGGCGTAGAAGGTGTAATCTTCTTTGCTATTGTTTGTATTTTCCTCTTCTTTGTAACTGTAGCCAAGAATGTTATTAAACATATTCCTAACATCCTCATACAATAAAAATAAGCATTATACTACATAAGGAAATACATTGTTCTATTTCTAAATATTTACCTTCTGAGATGCATGTCCCTTTCTTTCCCATTTGATCATTTTGACGCGTTCTTTTTGAAAATTTCATAATCAGATTTTTTTGATTTTGTGTCATAACCTGCTTTCTCTGTTTTTTTTAAAATGATTAGAGTATTGATTAGCCATAGCCTATTATATTGTTATTAAAGTACAAAGTAATAGGTTCTAACAATTTAAATTAAATAAAAGTAGTATTCCCATTTGTTGTGATGGGGAATTTTGTTTTTAGCAAAGAACTCACAGATGTAACCTCTTGGGTTGCTTGGCCACAGTTTTATTAATATAAAACGTACTCGTTTTTGTTAAAAAAAAACAATTTAAATTAAATAAAAATAATGATATACTTCAATCACAAACAATCACTTACCTCCATATCTCCACTTGTACAAAGCCTGCATAACCAAAAAAATAAAGTCTATCATCACTCAATTGCTAACCGAAAGTTGTCTAAACGATTAATTTATCTAACAAGTTTCAAAAGTAAAAGGGGAACAGATGTCATAACTATTTGTAAGGACTATCTGCTAAGGGGAACATATGTCACAACTTGAGAGAGAGAGAGGGTTAGAATGTTGTAGGTTTAGGTTAGACACATACATTAGCCAACAAGATATCTTAGTCTCCAAGAGTGAAGACCCCTCAGCCTTAGAGGCTGCAAGCAGGACAAGGTTTACGCAGGCAACCCCATAGATGAACACGGTAACGGTCTTGCAGTAGTGGGAAAGTGTAGTCCAACTCTAGTGGTCATAAAACAATCACAACCTATCTAAATGAATGTCAAACAGTCCACGACTCAGCTAGGAAGAGCCACCACTATTTTGATTTCTGTCAATAAAGAAACCACATAGTGTTTTCAGTTATTATGTTGTTTTCATGAAAGCATTGATAAAATACCTGCAATAACACAGAACAAGAATGCAGTGAAACTTAAGTTACACCTGACGCAGTTCACCTCAATAAATCCCAACATCTTAGCTTCATCTTTCATGGTGTTGAATACCAAACTCAAAGCAAGTAAACGTTGGCCTGTGTAATAAGCAAACGACGCTCTTTCCCGGAAAAACTATCCACGGGAGATAAAATTTGAAAAGTTGTGTTAGGGGTCCCATTTTTTTATTATTATTAAATTTTGTTTTTTTGGTAAATTAATTTTTTTTTTTTTTTTTGTATAGATAGCAAAAACACCCGAGTTTTCTCCTAAGGTTTTCAATGAAAAGGGGAAGGACCTTGGTACTGGGAGTCATGTAGGTGGACCAAAGGAAGGAAGGAGGGAACCAAAGAAATGCATCAAAAGGAAAGGAAATATTAGCCTATTGTGGTCGATGACATGAAGTAAAATAATGTAATAAGCATGGCTTCCAAGGCATTGATTGTGAGGTTTATTTTTAGAAGGATGGGGACAATGAGTTTGTTTCAATAGATTCAAGTCGACCTATACTAATTGGGACCCTTCGGATGTATTGACTTGTAATGTAAACATTGTGCATATGTGATGTATGATTCCTAGCGTGGAGCTCAAGGCCAAGGCCCTGTTAGTGAATTCTAAGCCTTGAAGGGATGATATTTTATGTTGTGCCATCCATGTGCTAGTAAGCCATGGAAATTGTAAAAACATGTAGATGATTATAATGCAGATAAAAATACCAAGGGGTTGGCTATGGATGCAACTAAATGAGGGGGCTATGTGTATCACTAGGGAGAGGTGATGGGGTTTTGGGATTGGACCCTAGGATGCCATATCTCATCTTGAGAACCCCTTTGACTATCTTAGTTGTCATTTAATTCTATTGTAAGGAAGCGTGTGAGAAAATCAGTCCATGAGAGTGATGGAGTATGGGTAGCCCTGAAATTAGTAAGGAAGGGTATGGGATCGGTTTGCTCGACCCATAATCCACTCCATCTCATGGGAATTCATTTCCCTCATCCCCATTCGATTGTGGACCATCGAGGCATGAGTTTGGAGGTAGGATGTAGACCCAACAGGGAAGAAAATCAAAAATCGCGATTATGAGTTAAGCCACATTTGGAAGTGCATAGATCGCTCATAAATATGTGGGAAGTGAAATTCGTTGGGGAATCCCTAGACTGGAACCTTGGCGGTGATTTTGAGAGTGTTGGATGCCTAGGAATTGAGAGGAAAACCCTGATTCAGAAGCCCAAAAATACAATTGTGCAACAGAGACTTTCGGTCACAATGTTGAGGATATCCAAGAGCGGATCACAGTGGGAGAGAGACCAGGGGGTTCAGGCTTCATGGTAGATCCCGTGAAGGCTCATTTATCCTTGGTTTAGCAGTTGGGACAAGCTATACCTTCCCAGGTTAGCGTTGAGGAAAGGGGCGCCCAAGGGATTGTGCAGCAGATAAGGGGACCTTACTTAGGCTGAGAGTGGAGGTGATGGGGGTTCCTGGACTGTGATCTAAAGTCAATTGGATATGCCTATAGCTCTGTGTGTTGAGCTCATTAACTTAGAAACCTCCTACCCTATCTCCCCTCTTGCTTTCCAAAGCCAGTTGTGTGCTGTATGAACCTGATTGATTGTGCCTAAGGCTATGAGTGGACTTGAGTAGTTCATCCTTAGTGGATACATAGCCCCATCTCGGGGGTAGTCTCTGAGTGTTGAAACAATACAGGTTGGGCAGAGACCTATGGTTGGGTTGGAACGTTGCATCCCATAGTTAGTGGCTTGGATATTTCAAAAAAAGGGTAATTGTTCTCTGCGATTTATATCATGTTCATTATGTGTTCTAAATGTTTAATTGTTCATGTTTCATTTAGTTTTGTTTATTTCAGTATGCATATATTACATCCATGTGTTTTTATGAATTTGTTCATTGATGAATAGGGCCAAGTCTTGTTGAGGCCCAGGAGGTTCAGAATGTTCGGTCATGACTTTGGGGGAGAAATAGAAACCCCTTTTGTGTTCATGTTCCCTCTGTGGATCAAATGAAGGGAGGAGACATGGCAGAGTGGATCAGTGCTCTTTACATAGTGGTAACGAGGTATGGATGAGGATTGGGGAAACACCTTGGTTGGAAGAAGTAAAATGCGGAGTTCTTAGGTTTGGAAGAAGATCATACAATTGCATGGGGATCTCCGAGAGCTTTCCAATATATGATACCAAGTTTTCCAAAAATGGACTTAGGATGAGAAAGTTATCAGCCTGATAAGTTGGCAGTAACAGTGGTATATGGCCAACTTCCGACTTTCCGAACCCGCAGTGCAGATTGTGGATTTCGAAAGTTGGAGGCGTGATTTATAATCATGGTGAGTTTGATTTGTTCCGACTTCCGACTCCCACATCGCGGATTGCAGATCACAGAAGTTGGAGGCCGCGTGATTCTGCGAAGCTGAGACCTTTGGAGTTCCGACTTCCGACTCCCGCGTCGTGGATTATAGAAGTCGGAGGCGTGATTTGGAGAAGTAGAGAATTGGGTGTTCCAACTTTCCTACTCCCGCATCGCGGATTGTGGAATGTGAAAGTCAGAGGTGTATTTCTTCGACGTCATTTATTTGTCGTTCCAACTTTCTGACTCCCGTGTCATGGATTGCGGAAGTCAAAGGTGTGATTCTTGAAGTGGCACGTTGGGGTGCCGACTTCCAACTCCGACTTGCATATTGCAGACCAAGTTATTGCGGCTGTGCGAAAGTGCATAGTTTGGAAGAAACAAATTTAGCAGGTTGTATTCTAAGGAGCTCCCCCATCACCTCTATGGGGCACCGAGGGGGCTGGGGACATTACATATATCCTATAACAGTGATGTGTGTTTCTTTAAAATATTGTTCATGGATTTGGATACCTCAAAGATTCCTTTAGGGAATAAGGCATGTGATTTCTTCCTTAATTATGTATAGAGCCTCGAGGCCCCTAACTACTATTCAAAACCATCTAATGACATAGACATCCCTACTCAAACACTAAAGATACTCTCAAGAATCCATGTGTGTTTGTTCAAGTTCTTCTTCTTGGCCATGGATTCTCAAAAGGTTTTCTAGGGATTAAGGCCCAATTTTTCTCCCTCAAGCATGTCTAGGGAACCCAATATCTATACCAGCAGGTTCTAAAAAAATTCTAATGGCACTAATATCCCCACTTATATGAATAATATTCTCTTGGGAGGTCATGTGTGGTGATTGTAGGAATTGTTCTTAGCCAAAGGTGCCTGGAATTTCCTTTAGGACCTAAGTCCCACTCTTTTCTCCCCAACCATATCCAAGGTGTTCGAACCTATAATTAGTCTTAAAATTCTCACTGTGCCACAAAAACCCCACTCATAGTCCAAAGATACCGTGGAAAGGTCTATTGTGGTTGTTCAACATATCATTCTTGTCTATATATACCTAGAAGCTTTCTTTAGCATGTCCTAAGGCCCAGTTTCCATTCCTTAACCATGTCTAGATCCCCAAGAGGCATACCTAATGCTCAAAAACTTCTTAACAATTCCCATATTCTGACTATAAGGACAAATATCCCCTCAAGAGGTTAGCTTTGGTGGTTGGAGACATCATTGTTAGACCTTTAGGCCTAAAATTTTCCTCTACATCCCAATGCATGAGATTCCTACACCAACCATGGTTAATATCTCAACACCTAACTGAAAATGATTAACACCAAATGAAGTAACATATACTACCTTGATTTATGGACATTGCAAAGGAGGCAAAGTTTCCATTTATATTCTTGCACTAGTGGAGTGCCATATGAAGGAAAATGGTTGTGAAGAAAGTATTCATACTTACAATCCTTTGATGAATGGATTTCACAAGTAAAATGACTTGATATAAATAAGGAGGTTGAGAGGGTATACCATGAAATCGACCATGTATATTAGCTTATTGTGGTGGATGACATGAAGTTAAATAATGTAATAAGCATGGCTTCTAAAGCATTGATTGTGAGGTTTATTTTTACTAGAAGGATGGGGACAGTGAGTTTGTTAATTTCAATGGATTCAAGTGCATGACTAGTAATCAATTTTAGCTTACCACGTAAGGGATCATGTCATTTTCATCTGAGGTTAGATGTTGAGGTTACAATATCGAAACATAGTATTATTTCTAGTCGGTATCTACTGCATTTATACCTAGGTGGACTTACCGGTTACTTGATCAAATTACATATATATCATTCAAGGTCCCATGCCAATAAGTAAGGATACCATAAAGATAAAATAATTGTACTAAATTAGTCTATTTCCATAGACTCTCTTATGATTCTACACAAGATATTTCCTCTTTATGCTATTTATTGTAACTACTGGCATGATATGACTCATTATTGCTTCTTGCATCCTTACAAAGAGATCTATCATATGCATTCAAACATTTATGACTCATTATTATCTCTCTTCTTATGGAAATAATATGAGCTAAAATTTCTATGGTGGTCGTATGCCTTACAAATCTACTTTCTTAATTGACATATCAATTAGGTAACTAGGGATATTAGAATAATGAGAAGAGATATACGGTGTTACATTTTCTCTATATGCTCTCCATAAGTTTGACAATTCAATACATTGGTTAAGGTCCTACTTCGATAAAACCTACAAGAACCTATATTATCCTTTTAAATATTAAGAATTTTTATCATTACCTCTTCCAACCATAAAAAATTCTTATAAAGATAAAAGGAATTTGAACCATTGACCTAGGTTTTTTAGACCAATATTATACCATTGAAACTATTATGCTAACGAAAATCTGATTACTTGCTAAGATATCCCTCCAGTCGATTTTCAATGATGCCTACCTTACATCTACCACATATCATGCGATGCCAATCTATAGCCTCCACCTCATTTATGTATTTGCATTGTTCAATGAACCATTTTAGTGGTGGAAGTGTAGTAGTTTTTACAAATGCCTGCATGGGAATTTCGTGCACAGTAGATCTAAGAGATGATGTGTACCTCAGAAGAGTAATTATGATTAAGCAGGAAAATAGAAGAAGACTGAAAAATACAGTATAATGAGCAACAGAATAATATGGTACAGTAGAACTCAGATAGAAGCAATAATACTTCACACACACTAATTAATTAATCACAGTACGGACAAATAAATAGTACAATGGTAGAGAGGATTCGAATGCCTAAGGTGGCAATTCGAATTATCCTCTCAGAGTGATCATAAGATTAATAGAGTGTCATCGGAGCACAACTAGGTGTCCTCATGATCATCGGAGCAAAACTGGAAGTCTTCATTATCATCAGTGGAGTCATCAATGCTCAAGTAACTGTCAACCATCAGTCAAACTAACTCTGGTAAGTGTAATTGAGTGTAACTCAGTGTAATTGAGTATAACTAAGTGTAACTGACTATAACTAAGTGTAACTGAGTGTAACTGAGTGTAAATTGAAGACAACTGGACTGGTAGGTGAAGAAGGGCGAGTTGCTCCTTAAAATCAAGGAAGAAGGGCGCATTAAGCAACTGGAGGGCTAAAACTGAATAGTGAGAAGCTCCTGGGGGCTAGATAACTGAGGGCTAGGTGTTGGACTGATGACTGGGATGGATGCGAAATGCATGCAAACCCTAGAATGCATGCAAACCCTAAAAGTGCATGCATGAATGAAAATGTAAATGATCAAAATACTGGTGGGACTAGGATGGAGTATAGGAATATCCTAACACCCCCCCTTAATCCATCCTGGGCCCTGGTAACTAAGACCAAAGGTCACCCAATACAATGAATAATAACAATCAATAAACCAAGGAAGTGGGAAAATTTCATGGGAAACATACCCCCTCCTCAAAAAACAGATTGTAAGGCACAAAAAATAAATAAATGCTCCAAACTCAAGCAGGTGTGATGCTTGTTCATATGTCTGGAGGTATCTTGTTCTTGGGAAGATGTGGATCATGCTCAAAAAGCATGTGCTTGTACCTGCTCTTCAGATCAAATGTGATGAGAACATATCCAACAGTATGAGAATTTTCATTGAACCTATGATTCGAATCAGCTGAGGTAGGATCAAATCTGTGAAAGTGCATATAGTCTTTTGTCTTCTCCTTCGAACCACCATGGGTGAGATTATGCCAAAAATAACTATTACATGTTTGCTTGAAATAAAAATCAGATTTAATACTTAAAAAATAGTTTCTTGAGATCTCCTTTGAGCCAGTAGGGGTGAGATCAAAACTATCATATGCATGAGAAATTATCGCAAGTAGTAATTGCTTAGAACCCAATTTAGATACAAGACTTGAATCATGGTTTCTTGAGATCTCCTTTGAACCATGAGAGGTGAGATCAAAACCAGTAATTGCATGAGAATTTATCCCAAGCGAATGGCAATGGCCATATTCTTCAATGACCTTCTGAAAGCATGGAATTATGATCATATAGTAGTATAAAAGAGGAGATAGCTGGAGAGGAGTGAATGCATTACCTTCAATAGCTGTTTTGACCTCCGAAATAATCATGTGATCATGATGCAAACCAACAGACTCTGGTGCAAGAGAGGATTTAGGACCTTCTGCAATATCTAGAGTGTGAGCTGGCACAGAAAGAGAAGAAAGTTCGAGCATGAGTGTAGAATCTGCAAGTTCTTTGTCAACAACTTCAATGTGAGATGATACTGGTTCATGATCTGAGAGACCATCAAGAGGAGCGAATGCATCACTTTGTTTGCTTTCGAATGGGTTGGGACCAAGTCCTTCATTCTCTCTGCCAAATATTTCATCCAGGTGAGCCCATAGCTCTTTTGGTGATGAAAAATCAGGGAGGTCATATAACATCCAATCAGACATAGCATCCAACATTGATCCAAAGGCTTCATCAACTTTATTTAACCAATCAATCTTCTCTTCAGAAGATTTGAACTCTCTTTCAAAACAACAGTCAAAGAGATCATGGCTCTTCAAGTATGCTATCATTTTTGGTTTCCAATCATCATAGCTGAGAGGAGAGAAAGGAGAAAGAGGAGTGATTTCTTTTGAATTCATTGAAGCTGTAAAAGACCTGCAAAAACAATATAGAATAACTGCAACTACTATTGCTGCAAAAATGCAGAAACTGCTGCAACAGTTGCACTTGAAATCTTGGTAATAACCTGCAAAAAACTCTCAAGAATGGAGATAAACAATACTCTCAACATGCTCTGATACCATGTGAAAATCCTCACAGTAGATCTAAGAGATGATGTATACCTCACAAGAGTAATTATGATTAAGCAGGAAAATAGAAGAAGAGTGAACAATACAGTATAATGAGCAACAGAATAATATGGTACAGTAAAACTCAGATAGAAGCAATAATACTTCACACACACTAATTAATTAATCACAGTATGGACAAATAAATAGTACAATGGTAGAGAGGATTCGAATGCCTAAGGTGGCAATTCGAATTAGCCTCTCAGAGTGATCATAAGATCAATAGAGTGTCATCGGAGCACAACTAGGTGTCCTCATGATCATCGGAGCACAACTGGAAGTCTTCATCATCATCAGTGGAGTCATCAATGCTCAAGTAACTGTCAACCATCAGTCAAACTAACTCTGGTAGGTGTAACTGAGTGTAACTGAGCGTAACTGAGTGTAAATTGAAGACAACTGGACTGGTAGGTGAAGAAGGGCGAGTTGCTCCCTAAAATCAAGGAAGAAGGGCGCATTAAGCAACTGGAGGTCTAAAACTGAATAGTGAGAATCTCCTGGGGGATGGCTAACTAAGGGCTAGGTGCCGGACTGATGACTGGGATGCATGCAAACCCTAGAATGCATGCAAACCCTAAAAGTGCATGCATGACTGAAAATGTAAATGATCAAAATACTGGTGGGATTAGGATGGAGTATAGGAATATCCTAACAAATTTATATTTAGGTCATTCGAGAGACAATGACAGGTGGCATATGAAATTTTTGAACCAAGTGATCTCTAATAATGTTATGGCCATTGCACTGCCCCTTTGAGTAATTTACTCACTCCCAAGTGAGATTTCTTGAGCTCTAAAGGAAATGAAGTTTCCCATACCTTCCAAGCCATTAAACGAGGTGATCGAAGCCAGTTCTAACTCCTAAAAATACATTGATATGTTAAAATGGTGGTGACAACTTTAACATCTTGATCTCCTATCATACTAACAACATATATTAGTTAGTCTAAAGGTTGGGATATCTCCATATTAGAAACATATTTATATTTAACCCATAGAGCCTCCCTACGATGTAAGTTATAAATATGCTTGAAAAGCAATAGAATAAAAGCTAGAAACGATTATGCAATAAGTAAAATAAGAATATTATAAGAAACTAGCACTCCCTAGCGCCATCCCCATAGCATATTCTATAATAAGGTTTAGCCCAAGGGTGTCTTCCTATGAGTCTAACAAGTAACAATATTATATTATACCTAGGATTATAGGCTCATGCCGTGGTTATACATACAACAAATTTCTAGGCCCATCTAGATAAAAGATGCTATAGATTCATGCATATTCTTTTTTTGTCTTTTTTGATTTTTATGTTTTTGAAAAAAAAGGAGTAACACAGGGTTTGATTTCATCTTGTCGAGGCCGTATTCTTGATTTGTTGTTTGAGTTAGGGCTGTGTCAGCCGTGACATCTTCTGGAGAGGACACAGTCTTGTTTGTGAGGACGATTTAATTTCTGTTGGGCGCATATCCTTACAATTCCCAAAAAGGGAGCTGCAATCCATATTGAAACCTACAGGAATCTACTATAGCGTTGTTGGGTACTCTCATTGTAGTCTTCCTTCTTGTTACGACTTTGCATAACATTTCTGAGTAGTGAAGGAGGGCATTGCAGCATAATAAGGGAGTCTGAGAAGAAGACGATTTGGGTTGTTTTGAGGAGCTGGAAGACACCAAATAAAAATCGAGACACCAAAGAAGGCCAGCTCACTTCCATAAATCATTGTGCATGCCCAGGAAGCTACAGGTTAGAGTTAAAGTAATTTTAGATTTGTTTGTCCACCTTAGAGCTGTTGTTACAATCATTGTAAACTCAAAGTTATATGAATATGATATTTAGGGTTTATTTTCCTTGTTATTTATGCAAAGCAATCTCTATTGCATTTATTGTTCACTGTTAGCGCTACGAAAATCAAGATCTGAAAATTATAGTCAATATACAGACTTCAAAACCCTTGATATCCGAAACAAACTCTTTCCGCGTTGTCTAACTTTCTTCCGCAATGGAATTCTTTCTGGAATGCGGGAATAGAGTTTCCGCACAATGCTTCTTCCCCGCCATCGATCTCGATCTCGATCATTGATCTATCAATTTCATGGAGAAATGGATTTCTGATTGTCCGATCAGTGTCCCCACCAAATCAACGGTGGATTCCAAAATTTATTAAGAGCATTCCATATAATATCACGCACATGAAAAGTTTTTCAAAGCTTGCAACTTCTCCTGACGATATCAGTATAAATCGTCGATCTTCCCCACGATCGATCCCACTCTACGATCTTGTTTTATTTGAGCGACTGGTTAAGGTTCAACCCTCTACAAAGCTTCACTTAATTGATCACTGACAAGATCAATTCTTCTGTGCAATTTGGAAACTATGGCAATCCAAAGCCATAGAGTTTATACACAGGGTTATATGGAGTGAAAGCAGGATGAATTCATACTTCTACAGAACTATATGAAGACATGAAATCCATCAAAACCGCATGTAGAGTCTAATCCTCTGTTCTTTATTCAATTCACCGGAAATTCAAATACACACAGAGAATTCTACTTGTTCACTTCTCGCTCACTCTTCTGTGCACACACCTCTCATTCCTCCATTCATGCTATGTGGAATTTCTCTCCCTCTCAAGCTCTATGAGCTAATCAAAGCTTCTTTGAGTTATCCTCAAACCTCTATGAGCTATCCATGGGGGGTTCACTCAGTGAACTTGTTACATAGCATGATCGTTCACATGATATTAAAGAATATCCCTAATTTTACTAAATATTGGAAAATTCTTCCTAAAATTTTATTGTTGAACCCCCCTCCCAATATTCCTTTCCAATTAAGAAAACCCCTAGTTTCACCAGATATTGTATGTATACATTTTTATCAACCCATTTTTAATAGCCCCATTATATCATATTATCAAGTTGTAACAATCAAGATCCCTAACACATCTTATTATAAGAAAACATGCTGCTAAATAAAATAATAGTATAATGCTAATAATGATCCCACCAGGATTGCAGGGGTGACTAATCAATTTGTAGCATTGGATAGTAGAAGACCCAATGAAATAGTATTGGGAAGGGAAAATGCATAAAAGGAAACCCAGTCAAGAGATCAACATAACAAAGAATGTAAAAGGCTGCTAGTCCAATAGTTAATGCAATGCTTAGAAAATATGAGATTTGCAGATGTTTCACACCACAGCCTACCAATCTACCAATTTTATATCATGTAAATATAAGTATAGCCATAGAGAGCTCATGTTTTCTATAAGCTTAATAATTAAAATCCATAAAAATTCAAAATTGAAACCCTTTCGTGGATGGACTCCCCTACCTTCCTATCAAAACAAACATCATTGATGTTTGAACCCAAATGAACATAAAAAAATTCCTCTTACTTTCCAATAACACCATATGATCATGTGCATAGCTTGGATTTGGGTCATTCGCAAGATGCAATGAATTTCCTCCACTTCGTCTACATTTATTCTTGCAATCAAGGGAATTAACAACATTTAGTTATCTTTTCTTGGATTATATCTAGTTTTTTTATTTACAAGAGAGGGAAAAATCGTCATTGTTAGGTTTCAAGCATGAAATAGTTATAAAGATACACAAATGATGAAACTAATATGATACCATTTCATGGTAAAATAACACATAGGGTATGTAAATAAGGATTTAAATTTTCACCTATGTTCATGTCAGTTCCAATACAATATTAATACAGATGACTTGCATATAAGAATTGAAATTACAATTATTAATGTGCCAAATATAACTCAAGCTAACAATTATCCCTAACTGGCAATGTGAAAATGTTAAAGAAGAATACAAAAAGTTGAAAGAAATAATTAGTCAAGAAAGATTGATCTAACTTTTCTTGGTTCTAGTGAAACAAGAAAGATTGATCTCACTTTTCTTGGTTGTCATGGAGCAAGGTTTGATTGCATCTCGATATCCACCTAAAACCCAACCTAAAATATGAAGAGTTAGATCTTTTACTTGAATGCCTACAAAAAATACAGTACAATTGTGAAACTCTATAACTCTCAATTAGCTACATGTATATCTTAACTCAAAGATGAAGAAAAATATAACATCAATTCAAACCAAGCCTAAATAAGCTATTAAATGTGTATTGCTCAAGGCCAGTAATCGAAAGAGACTTCCATTGATATTATCATTGGTGCACTATTATCCGATGTATGCAAAACTTAGGATCATAAGAAATATCAAATAAAAATGGAGGGTCCTTAAGTTTTAGGTGGGTATGAATTGAGCCCATGATTTGGAGGTATGAATCCATCCCATGATTTGGAGGTTATTCCTCTTCCCACCCAAATAAAATAACCCCCAATATTTATATTTCTATGTCAAATAAAAACACCCCTTGACTCCTTAATATGGGGCAATATATTTTTAAGGTTTTTAAGAGTATTCAAACCCCCAATATGAATGGACGTGATATGATATTGCCTTGTTAGTGAACCCCCCGTGGAGCTATCTTAAGCTCTGTGAGCTAACCTAAGCTTCTGCAAGCCAACAAGCTCTGTAAGCTAAATAAGCTACTAAGAAAATAACTCGAACTGATTTAAATACAAGACGATTCTGTTTCCAGATCCTTTAACAAAGGAGTACAGTCCTTATTGATCTCTGCTAACCCTATGACTCACAACTAACTCAATCCTGACTATTACATGTGGTAAAGGATCTAGATTCCTTATCAATTTTATTCAGCGTTTACAAATAAAAGAAAATTACAAATGTACGAGACCCTAGGTCTCTTAAGAGTTCCCTTGACCTTGTGAAGTCATGAATGACTTCGCCCTCTTGATCCTATGCTCCTGCATCAACATATCAACAGTACATTCAATACAAAAACCAACTAAGACTATTTGGCACAGCTCAGTGGTATTTTTGACAAGTTTTTTTATGAAATCCATTAACCAAATTACATAAGGAAATAAGCCAAAAAAATCAGCAGGATCTGTTGGGGGTCATTACAGTTTACTATCCAAAGGATATCCCCCTTGTATAAAAATCGAACCCTCTCACTTCCTTTAGATAAATCTTGTTCATTGGTCATTGTCTCATCATGTTGAGTGTAGATGAGAACTGTGTGAATGCGCAGAGGAACCATGCATCACTGTCATTTTTGTACTCAATGGTTACTTGTGTTTTTCCATCAGGCCTCAACCAGGAGAGGTTCCATTCTTTTTTACCTCTATGATCTTTGTTCCCAGGTTGGTAGGCAGCACATGGGTTAGAGGCATAACTCAGTGGTTTCATTAGTTGCACAACTAGTCCAATAAAGGGTAGCGACCCAAGTACTAGACCTCACACAGACTGCCATCCATACTAACAGATCACGACCTAGTCAAGCAGTACACAAATAGGCTGCAACACATTTACACACCCTCACGACACCCTTAGTAGCCCACAGTAGGTCATGGTAGCTTCATACACAGGCTTGGGACCCTTAACAGTCCTCAAGGCACTTTCATCCAGTCACGACAGTCCTAGCAGGCTTAAGACATGTCACAACAGCCCTTAGCAGGCTCAAGACAGGTCATGTTTTTCTCTAGAAAGCATTAGCAGAATTTACACATATGAAAATGATGCAAATAGGAAACACAAACTGAATATGAACACTGTGATGAATCTCAAAAACTCAAAAAAACACTTTTCATTAACACTTCCAAAAAAGTTTACAAACCTACAATCCAAGCACAGAGGCTTCAAAAATGAAAGTTGAACCCTTCCTCCTCCATAGAGGTTACATTTATAGTGCAATTTACCCCCGAGAGGTATCTTGAAACAGGGCATCAAAATTAGTTACCATAGGACAACAGACTCTAGCAAAAAGACAAAATGTTTTGGTAACTGCTCCTCCATTCGACCTCTTCCACTATCTTTGACGCTTCATGCACTGAGCTTCAGTTTTCCCTTCCCATACTTTTTGATGAGTTTCCACTGCTCGGCTGCGGGTAAATCCAAGGTGGCAATCTCTTTAAGCCACACCCTCATTTCGGTATGCTCTTTGTATGAATAGCCTACGAGGACTATAAGAGATTCTTTAAATGTAGAGACCAACTCGAAATCCTTCATCAGTTGTTCCACCACTGTCTTGCCTGCCAGAGGCTGCTCCATATCTGCAAAGCACTCCTGGTCTATCTTGCACTCCCATAGCTTGCCATGATATCCCTCCTTTTTCCTCATGGCTCCATCTTCTTCCTAAAACAAAGGTAGACCTTTTTTAAATAATGGATCAAATGCCTCCCTGAACAACTTCACTTGGTTAGCCAGGACATCTATCCTTGCTTGGACAATGCTCACTTGCTAGTGCTTGAGTATTACCTTCTTAGTGCCGATGATTATGGCCACTCTGTCCTTTATATTGGTTGCTTGAGCCTACTCTTCAAACAGAGCATTTAAGAACTTTATTGCATTTTGTGCATAATCCTTAGGCTTCTTGTTTAACTTCTCATTTGCCACTATGACAACTGACCTTGCCAGTTTGACTACAGCTTCCTTATCTACCATGAAGTCCAAATATGGCCTCATCTCCTCTGCCTGTACAATAACATCATCCAAAATGATCTTCTTTGCCTCCTACAATGCACTTTTCCCTATAAATTGCTGCTTCAACTTGTCATAATCACCCTGCATCGCTTGGTACTTGGTTTCCCAAGCTTTCTTGTCTTTCTCTACAGCCTCTTTGTCCCTTTCGGCATTATCCCGCATGGTCTTGAGGTTGGCATTCTGCTTTTTCAATATTTCCACTTCTACATCATCCAGACTTGCCTTGGCTATTTCCCCTACAATAGAAAAATCTCCAGCCTCCACCGAGGGTGTGACCATGGATTCTATCTCTCGTTCTTTGTCTTTCAACTTTTTCTCAAGCCCTTCAACTTTAGCCTTCAAATATTCCTCACTGCCCATTATCAATTTCATATCTACTTGCCACTTTTTCTCTCTTTCTTCAAACTCTACTAGCCTGGATTTACAATCAGTCAACTTACCCTACAGCTCTTCTTTTTCCTCGTCCAGTTCTGTAATTTCTGGTGCATTCACCAGTTGGCGAGATAGAATCTTCAATTTCTTCTTTAGTGACAGAATTTCTTGATCTTTTTCATCTAATAGCTTTTGAATGCTAGCCCTTTTATCTTCTTGATTTTCAGTGGCCAATAGTGAAGCCTGGAACTTTTTCTCTTGTGCCTTCAGGATCTTGTTCTCCGCCTTTTCCAATCCCAACTGCTTTTGCACTTTTGTTTTGTTGGCCTGCACTTTTGATAGCTCTATGGCAGCCCTCAACAAATTGTTATAGATGACTTCACCTGTCTCCTTGTGCAGATTGATCACATCAGGTACTGGGATGTCTTCCAGATTTACTTTTAGTTCTGTGGCCTTACTCTTAGTGGCTAAGGCAAGACTTAAGGTATTCTGGGCAAGGTTCTTGCTTGCCACCAAGGCTACATCTGTAAGAACAGTAAACTCATAAAAGTAACAAGACAAACAAATGACTGCATGCAATAAAAGAACTGATAAATACAATGGATGTGATATCCTGTAAATTTATAAAAACCAGTATACAACCAGAAGCATCATGCAATGAAAGATCTAAAACAAAATAGTGTATCTAATCAACAATATAATAGAAAAATATGCTATGAAAATATAAGAGCCATACCTGGATAGATGACCTAGCAGCTACCATTACCTTGATAGCTCCAATAGTGCAACTGAAGGTGGGGGGACGACTCTCCACCCAACCAACCCCCAGCCAAATAGGTTGAGGCCCCCGAGCCCCCAACAATTAGCCCTATGCCAGTGCTATCTTTCTTTCCTCTCCTCCAGAGCTCCTCTTCCAAGATGGCCGAAGACAAGCAAAGAAAAAGACCCTTCTCTTCACTCCTTCTCCCCCTTTTATCTCCTCCTTCTCCTAATTTATTAATTTCTTATTTAATTTATTTCTTTATGCAAAATTTTCTTTCCGTTACTTCTTTTTCATGTTTCTTTTTATTATATTATATTTCATTATATTTATTATATTAAATATTCCCTATATTTGTATATGAGGGTTGTTACATACTCCCCCCCTTCAAGAAAATTTGTCCCGAAGTTATAATATTCAAGCAATAAATACAATACTTATTCAATCAATCAATCAAGTAAATACTAGAATATATAGGTAGCTAGTACTATTGTGAAGTTAAGAGATTTATATGTGTGGCCACCACATAGAAGTCTCCAAACCACACTAATACAATCAAACGCCCTAAATTACAACATGCTCTTAAGTAATTCCCTATGAGTCTAGTATGCAACCATATCAGCAATCATGCATCATACATACATAAGCATTAGATAATTAATTAATAATTAATCACTGTGTGTTTGTTTACTTCCTCTTTCCTTACTCACCCTCTCCCTGAGAATCATACCATCCGATCAACCTCCCTACACCTCCCCTCCAACTCCGGATGGTTCCGCTCGCCATGGCACAGGCCCTCAACTGTAACCTGTCCGTGGATCATACAGTAGGCATCAGAATTTTCCCGGGAAGTTACCGCGGAATTGCCACCTTCCCAACTTCTGCTAATAATACGGCCTCATCGGTTTCTAATCGGAATCTGGGCCTCATCGGTAGTAGCCGACATCTGGTTCCCGGTACCCCGATCTTGATACTCCCGATACCCCCGATCCTGATATCATGATCATTAAACCCCAAGCATCTCGGAAGGCTAGCCTAAACATCCTCCCCAGCATCCTCAAGGCACTAGCCCCAGGCATCAGAAGTCCTTCTCCATAAACCTCCCTCCCTGTGAGTATGTCTCCAACCATGGACTCTGGTCACTTCAGAAGTTCTCTGGGAAGTACATCTATGGCACTGCCACCTTCCCAACTTCTGGTACAAAAGTCAAGCGCTGTTAGCATAGAGCTAATTGTTGGGCTTGTCCCCGAGCCCATAATATATTTATAGTATCCATTCTCATTTGTGGTTATGGGCTCCCACGAAATCATAGAATACTTAGCCTCATCAGGCTATTTGAGTGGATCACCTGGAACAACTGGCACTTTCCATAATGAATAATCATTAGTAACCATTTGTCAATATAATAATATCATGGATCATCCTTGAATCATGCGCTAACAAGAATGTCTAGCCATGAGTTCATATTGCATTGCAATACATCATAAGCCATTGTCACGATAAGTCATGCCAAGTTTAACATCTAATGCATTTAGGTGCTCTTTGCTACCATTATAACATAACTGGTCATGATACTTTCATAATTTCACTAAGTAGATCTCATAAATATGTCATGATAAGCTTTCATATTCCAACATTAGTACTACCAACATGGAGTAACAACTCACATAACCCATCATCATATCAAATGTGCATTCTACGGGGAGCAATAAGGGTTAGCATGAAACGATATCATGTCCTACCAAATATCTGATATAATCTCTTATTCTTCACTAACACATAACAGAGTTGTAAAATACCAACATTAACCACAACATGCTCTCATACCATTTATGTGCCAAATGTCATTCATCTCTAGATGCAATGATAAGCTATAATATCATTTTATGTCTACATGTCATGAGATAACATCAAGAAGTATCACATGCACAACCCCTGCCTATAAATTTCATGGTTAGAAATAACAACATCAAATTTCACATGAATAATGCATGACCATGAATCACATGTCTATAAGGCATCATTCTAAGAAACAACATGTAATAACACCATATCATGTACCACATAACTTACTTTTCAAGATTCCATAAATAAAACTATAAATTACCAATTGAGTAGTAGCATGCAAAACTTAGGATTATCATAAAATATGCAACATATGTCTTCTAACTTCAGAAACCATTAGAAACTATAAATACTAACTCAGTATCAACATGGATTAATAGAACCAATCCATGTGTCATAAGCTTGAGTCTAAATACTATAGTCAACAGAGAAAAAAAAAAAAAACACTTTTATGCACATGAGTTCTCTCACTCCCTCGGCTCTAGTGGCTCTAAACACTTTAAATATCAACAAGTACACCCCTAAGAGGAGGATGGTTATGCATTCTTGGAGAGCTGGAAAATTAATGCTAGTTGACACAGAGGACAACGATTTCGATGATAAAGAAT
This sequence comes from Larix kaempferi, assembly GCA_027924585.1. Classification (NCBI taxonomy): domain Eukaryota; kingdom Viridiplantae; phylum Streptophyta; class Pinopsida; order Pinales; family Pinaceae; genus Larix; species Larix kaempferi. Next base: position 10,941,928 of record BSBM01001310.1, read on the forward strand.
GCAATGAAAAGACCTGGAGGGAGTGTGACTTTAATACCGGCTCTATTTGGCTTTCTAGATGGTGAAATAATGTTATGAGAGATTGTATGTGCAAACTTAATGCCACCCATGAGATAGGGAAGCTGTGGATTATGTGTTTCTCCTAGAATAACATAGTTAAGCTGGTCTTCATTGAGCTTAGTATCCTTTGGTTATCCGACTTCATGGCTCCTCAATAGTGAGCCAAATGTTTTAGAGGTGGTGGAGGGAATGCTCGATGGGAAGGCACCCATGTGCTCCCATGTGCTTGCGCTTGTATGAAATTCATTAGACAACTCTCAAAATATCCTACTAATTTTGGATGGGAGTGAGACATGGTAGTGGTAGCATGCTACTATTAGTTGAGTTGAGTGGAGAAACTATGTGTTACAACCATAAGTTATAAAGGTCATAGAATTGTATATCAAAGGAGAAAAGATTGTCATACCCACTGTGTACCCATTGTGTACCCATTGGCATTTTGTTAATGTTACTCATCGTGAAAGCTTCATGTGAGACACCATAAACACTCATTGGTTCCTAAGAAGATGAGTAAATTTGAGTTTTTACGAGTCTCTCTTGCTATATTGGATTTAATTGTTTTCATGGTAATTGTTTAGTAGTTTTTGTTGCATAAAAGTCATACACGATAGCCTAGAGTAGAACCCAAAATGTTTCATTTATCCATGGGATACCTAAAGAAAACGTTGAAGAGACCATTAGTTTATTGCTGTGAAGAGTTTGTTGGGTAAGGAACCATAGGATTTGAGGAACACTTGCATTGTACGCTAATCGAATTGTGAAGGTACAAATCACATAAATAAATCAACCTAGAGGCCAACTACTTACCTCTAAAGAGTGACCTTTTCTCTTATCACCGAGGGAGTTTGGATGTAAGATTTGACAGCATATTCCCCAACTCCCTTAATTTGGGTGACAATTGTTTATCCTTGACGGAATCAGATGAAAGAGTGTCCCTAGTTTGTTATCTGTGAAAATCACCATGTATGTATTATGGTCTAGAATACGGACCCTAGTCATCACATGGGATTTCGTTGTCTTGTATCTTTGTAGCCTTGGCAGCATATGCTCTATACCAATGGCTCAGGAACAAACATGAGAAGCACCCCCATACTTTGTAAATCGGTACCTTAAACGATTTGTTTGACGATTGTAAAAAAAAAACAAAAGGGTTTATTTGACCGATAGGAGGGTCTTACACAATAAGGTGAAGCCAATGTGATTGTAGACAATAGCTGCTTTTGACAGCAGTTGTTTGTTGAATCCTCCAACATATTTGATTTCTAAAGCATTTATAAATAATGTCAATATATTACCCCCAAAGAACCTCAATCCACAGAAGACTCGATTTTACTATTCCTGTTTAAAATATTTACTCGAATTACAATTACAAATCATTCCTCTATCATGAACCTTTGAAAGTGATCAACCATTGGATTATCCTCTCTCATTGTTAGAATGCTTTTGAAGATAAACCTTTGGTCTTGATCTAGAGGACTGATTTTTATGATACACGCAAAATCCTTAAACAACTAATTATTGGAAACGAAACAGTTGTCATGAAAATACCGGTTTGGGAGAACTGGTTGGCCTTTTGATGTCTCTTTTGTGTTCTCCAAACCTTTTAATTCACACTGCCTGCTTTGGTGAATATTCTTCGAATTTACATCCTATGTTTGTCAACCATTTGATACATAACTTGTAAGAATGATTGTGTAAATCATCCAATATGTTAGGCTATTGCGTCTATGATTAAAACTTAGCAGTGGTCATGCCACATGGAACAATTAAATCAGGTCAATGGAACATACTTGATTCCTACCTCGTCTTCTTTTCATTTCTTGAGGCCTTAAATAGGTAAAAATTTGCAGAATGCAATATAGAATAGGAAAATATTTTGAAGTCAAGACTCAAAACATCCAAAACTGTAAGTAATCATATTGTATAAGACAAGTAAATATAATCTTGAGAGGATGATTGATGCTTTTGCTTGGGATTACATATATCATATATGATGAAATACTCTTATAAACGTTTTAAGCTGAGTTACCGACGTGAGGATGGCTCTGTTGAAGCATATTGTGAAGCTGGGTTTTTCCAGGTGCAGTTGTTGCACTGTGCCAACTGAATATTATATATCATAAGAAAAATACCAGATGAGAACAGTTGGGAAACTTATTTCAGGGTCTGCAGATCCAGTGACACTGTATAAAAATGTTGGTTGTTATGATTGTTCACATACCTAGTGCCACCATTGAGCTGGGTATCTATGGTGCATCTTGGGTATCCCACATTTAAGAAGTTGGGTTCAGGTTCAGGAACCCCTAGTCTCGGTGTGAGAACCCTGGTAATAATATTTTTCAAGTTGAATTCATCTGGATAACTTAAGACAGAAGAACAATCTCATTGCTTTTACCATAACCAATCCAAGCAGCCTGAGAAATGTAAATTGAAGCAGGATATCTCTCAGAAAATAATGCGAAAACTCTACATAGAATTGAAATGGAACTCAAGACCAACTATGGACTGCCTTATGATTCAATTTCAGTTGTAGACAAGCATATTCAGACTTGAACCGAGGTTGTATAATAGCTTTCCAAGCTTAAAGTGTCGTTTTCTTTCTCTTTTTTTTATATCTTTTTCCACCATGTTTCTCCACTGCATATTATTCCAGCTAACATATCTATGCCCCATCATTTCAGACCCTGAAGATAAAACCAATCTTGAACAGGTCGGCTTCATTTTATTAAAGAATGGCATTTCAATACACGAGTCAACTCACAAATTAACTTGGGTCGTCCATCCACATTCAAACACCTGAACTCATTGTTACCTTCTACACGAGTATTTTTCTTTTGAGTTTTGGTAAAAACTAATTTTTCAAAAGCTAGCTTCAACTTATAAGTACTGGCCTGTCAACCAAAACCTACAGATCTAGCCACATATTGATCCCTTATCGTTCTCTGAAACACTCATTTCAAATCTATAGGGACCAAAAGTACTACAACGCTTCAACGATTGCCAAACTGAAAAGAAGTTTGCAAGGAGGGTAAGAAAATAATTTGCATATTAGATTTACATAGCAGTGGATGGGCAATGTTTAGGTCATTATTGTGATTCTCAAATATGTATATCAATAAAATTAAAAAGAAAAAGTAAAAAAAAATCTAATTTTAGATACCATTCGTTGAGGACCATGCATAACTTAAATATCGGTACAGACGACCGTTGCAGATCTGTCTTACCTAGTCCCCGGGTGAAAAACATTGATCTATACAAGGGAGCCTGGTATACTGATGGTCAGGCATTGGCAGTAACTACTTATGAAACTACCGTCCATCATCCTGGAGACGCCTCCACTCAGGTAGAAACATAATAAATGAAGGTTTAAATACACGCATCTGATCAACTCATTCTTTATCTTTGCAGGATCCAATATATAATGACCATTTAGGAAGGGGTTGCATAGGATGAAACCATGGAATTACTGCAATCTTGTGTGCTTGCTTGAAAAACATCGTAGGAGGCCGTTTCTACAGATATGGCAGCAAAACGCCAGGGAAACCCTAACCACGACAGGCATAGGATGAACGCAGACAGCCTCCAGGGGTGATTTTAACATACATAATTCTATGACACTTGGCATGTGATACATGATAGCGCACAAAAGAATAGGCAGGCTTAGAAAATCATAATGCAAGCAGCATCTTTCAAACAACTAGCAGAGATGAGGCTATTTTGAACCTTGGCAAGAGACCGTTAACCATAAGCGTAGAGCTATTATAACCATCATGGTATAACACATGTGATAAAGAGCAACTAAAACGCTTAGTTATTCCGACACTGAAAATGATCACCATGCATCCCTGCATCCGTGGAATCCAAGTAACTTGGAAAAAGAACGTTACACAAAGAAAAATTTGGAACACTAGAATTAGGTTTTACTGAAGCCTCGTGTCCCTTTCTCGATTGTGCAGTTCTTACTATATTACTCGCTCTTAGTCCAGCAAAATTGAAAACCTAAAATTACTTGTCCGAGGAATAATGAAAAATATGTGGACATACATGAAGGGCATGGCAGAGGGATAAAAAAAATAAAAAATAAAATAAAATCTGAGTGCAAGTATCGACCAATAGTGGACACAAAGAAAACAAACCTAACACTAAACCGCTCGACCCATGTACAACCCTCGCATCATTTATTCCTTACGTGTCCCTATTCTCAGCAGGTGTGGGGTGAATTGAAAGATCATTTGGGTTGGGGTATTTTGTGTCATTCAAGAATATGGGGCCGGAAAACCATCAAAGAATGCTTTGCTGACAAGTTTACTAATCATGAAAGGAGGTCAATGCAGGTGTATCCCACTTACAACAATAATTGTATTCTATGTTTCTAACCACGATTGCAGTCATTGAGAGCGAACCCCTGGAGCTCCCTATTGTTGCTGGTATTCTTCATCTGGTTTTCATTTCCTTGTTCATATCAGATTCATCTAGAACTAATTATTTTTCGTGGATCAAAACTGTGACACTACATTTCCAGAGTCTGTGAATAGAGAACTCCCAGAGACCGAAAAAATACAGTCAAAGGTTCTGTATATTAACATTACAGAAGCGGTTGCATGGCTTCTCGCTTTTCTCTGCGTGCACCATGAAAAGGTACCGAGCCTACTTCGTCTCTGGTGGACTCTATCCTTCTTATTCCACTGTAGTCTTTTGTCCATGGACGTGATTTTGCTGATAAAACAAGCGAAAGTTTTTCCCTATGAGATCTGTATGGATGTTTTGCCTGTTCCCCTATTCATGTTTATGTTTTGCATTACACTCCAAGGAAGATTGAACCTTGTTTCTTGTCACCAACATGATGATCTTCAGTAGCCACTTTTGAATAAAATCCCATCACCTAATTGGGTTTCTGATAATGGCCATACTAACATGGAGCAAAAATCCTCGACATGGGAATAGCCATATTCATCAATTAACTCCATATTCGAGAGCCAACGTTTGGAGTCTGATGACATTCTGTTGGCTCAACCCCTTGTTTGTTGTGGGATACAAGAAGACTTTGGAGCTCAATGATGTCCCAAATCTTGCAAGAAAGGATACTGCTCAAGAGTCATATAGAGTACTTGAAACCAACTAGTGTTTTCAAAAGGTGGGGACAAATATACAGAACCCATCGATGCCATAGGTCATTCTATCATCTGTCTGGAAAGGGATGATAATCAATGCTTTCTTTGCAGCTACATATAGCTACGCAACATGTATAGGTCCAGATATGATAAACTTGCTTGTTGAGTTTCGTATGGAGGTTTGATTGAAGATTATAACCTACAGTGATTCAGATTTGCAGATTTACAGTTGGAGGTTTGATTGAAGATTATAACCTACATTGATTCAGATTTGCAGATTTACAGTTGGCTCCTTTTATTTTTATTTTTCTTTTCTTTTTTTATACCCAGCAATTCAAGAATTTCACGAATGGTACACATCTACACAGCAATATGAAATATTCCCAAGCCTTATCAACACAAATCTATGCAGTGAACCCTCTGAAATGATATATATAGATCTAGATCTAACACAAACATTTTAAATGGGTAAATGGATCAATATTCCAGCATGCAATATGAAACTCAACAGATTAATCCAAATCATTTTTTTTTTTGAATCAAGACAGTTCTATGACAGAAAGCTAAACTTAGCATTTTTTTTTTAATCAAATACACATCTATAGCAAGAATGAGAAAAGAAAACAGGGAGCCCTTATGGTCCTAGCATCTGAACCATGCTCTGATACCAAATGTAAGAACAGTAAACTCATAAAAGTAACAAGACAAACAAATGACTGCGTGCAATAAAATAGCTGATAAATACAATGGATTTGATATCCTGTAAATTTATAAAAACCAGTATACAACTAGAAGCATCATGCAATGAAAGATCTAAAACAAAATAGTGTATCTAATCAACAATATAACAGAAAAATATGCTATGAAAATATAAGAGCCATACCTGGATAGATGACCTAGCAGCTACCATTACCTTGATAGCTCCAATAGTGCAATTGAAGGTGGGGGGACGACTCTCCACCCAACCAACCCCCAGCCAAACAGGCTGAGACCCCGGAGACACCAACAATTAACCCTATGCCAGTGCTATCTTGCTTTCCTCTCCTCCAGAGCTCCTCTTCCAAGATGGCCAAAGACAAGCAAAGAAAAAGACCCTTCTCTTCACTCCTTCTCCCCCTTTTATCTCCTCCTTCTCCCAATTTATTAATTTCTTATTTAATTTATTTCTTTATGCAAAATTTTCTTTCCGTTACTTCTTTTTCATGTTTCTTTTTATTATATTATATTTCATTATATTTATTATATTAAATATTCCCTATATTTGTATATGAGGGTTGTTACAACATCTTTCTTGGAGATTTCTCTTGCATCAACATACACTTTAGCTTCTTCTGAGATTGTATCTGGGTTCTCCTCATATCCCTCTAGTAACTTAGCCCTGCTTAGGCATGATGCTGCAGCTCCAGTAGGTTTTATGTTGAACACATGTTGCTTAACCTCAAAGGATGGCACCAAGGATCTGACTTTCTTTTTCTTGGGTTGCTTTGCTTGTACCTATACTAATTGTTGCTCAGGATCCTCTACCTTTTTCCTCTTTTAGGATCTCTCAGCATCATTGTCTACATCCATGGGCTCACTACCCCATTCCTTTATAGATTTTTCTGGAGGAATGGTAAGGGACATGGCTGCTGATATTGCTGGGGTTTTACCAGGTGAACCAGGCACTGCTGATGTGCTACTTTGAAAAAGGAATTCTAAAGATGAAGAGTCTTATGGTGGGTCTACTTCCAAGTGGCCTTTGTCAATGTATTCTAACCAGTTTTCCATCTCAGCTAGACCTGTCAGTTTGAAGTGCTCATATCCTTTCCTGTTACTTGCCTTCCTTCTTTTTGAGATAATGTGATGAGGATCATAGTTTATGGCCGCTTTGGATGGGAATCCCAGATCACCCATCATTCGCTCAATAGCTGGGAGATCTGTTTTGTTTTTGACAATGTAGGAGCCCAATGTCCATGGAAATCTGATGTCCGAAGACTTCCTGTCATCCAAGAAATGTTCACACTCCACCTTCGATTTTTGTATTATAAATTCCAAGGTGAGTACTCTAGGGGTTAGGAAGGCAGATAACACATAGGGGGCATGGGATTAGCCATAAACTCTAATCACAGCCCCATGATTTAGCAGGAACCAATCCCCAACCCTCATCTCCATGGATGGCTGCAGTAGGTATTTCATCTCAGGAAGTACCCTAGGCAGTATCTTCTGGAAAAAGATGAAATATATATCTACCATAAGGTAGTCATACCTATCTGATCAAATACTTCTTGTACTAACGACTTTCCTAGAATGTTTGTAAAATCGTGGAGGTTCTCGTCATGTGTAATTTCATCAATTAGAGTATCTTGAAAGACATCCTCCATGTGCATAAATTCAATTATTTGTTGGTCATGATAAAAAACATGCTAGTTAGTTACATTATCAAGTATGGTAGGCCTAAAAATAAGCTCAATAAAAAAAGTGGTTGGATCAAAACCATGAGCAGGGAGAAGCAATATTTGCAAGTAGATCAACATATTGGTTCCAAGATCGAGGTATAGAGCTAATATTAAATGCCACAAATTTAGAAATCAACTACCATACCTTTGCTTGATAACATTTGAGATGAGGTGTAACACAACAGACAACGTTTCTTACTTGCTTAATAATGATTTCAGAATCTCCAAAAACTATTAACTGTTGTACCTTAAGATCAAATTCTTTTTTCAGCCCTTGAATTAAAGCCTCATACTCTGTAATATTCTTATTACACTCAAATTCAAGTCTGCAAGCTATGAACATTTTATTTCCTATAGGATCAATGAGAAGGAAACCGGCACCAACACCCTCTTTGGACTTTGATCCATTAAAGTAAAGAGACTAGCACTCATTATACACATCATTATGTACAAAATTTACATCAATAATTGCATATTGTGGTGTAACCATTTTGGTGCTATTAGATAGTTGAGATAGTTGTTTAGAACTAGAAAATTTAGAAATTTCAGCGAAAAAATTGCCAAAACAAGAATCTATACCATAATTCACTATTGTAGAGTCTATATGCAAAAGTTCCATTAGGGTCATCAAGTTCAGCTACAAATTTTTTCATATAGCACTCCTGATTGACCCTAATTTTATCTGGTCTACAATTTTGTGGCAACCAAAGGTGAGACCAATTTTTTGAAAAATACTCGTTTAAATTTCAAGACCACTCTCTACTCAAAAACAACCCGTAGGATTCTAGTATATCTGCTACCACTATATCAATTATCTGGTGAACTCTCGTATCAAAGGATAGTCTAATGCAAAAATCTCTTAACTACCCTATAATTTTAACATTCGATCTATCAAGTTGTACAACACGGGATTAAGAAGGATTCAAATATCCATTGATTTTCTTGCAAACTGATAATGGAATGACATTAGATGAAGCTCCATTATCTACCATATAGTTATGGACATTTTTATTAAAAGTTTCGAGCGTCAATAAGAATGGAGGGACACCATATTTTTTTACCTTTAGTGGAAGAATCAGTGGAAATCTGATTTTCTAATGCATTATCAACGTTTGGAACATATATGATGGAATTTCCCTTTTTATTTTCAGCAACAGTCCTTTTTCCCTTGTCATTAGTAAATTCTTGAAAAAAATTATGTTGAATAAAGGGAATATTGAGCAGTTCATAAAAAGATATATTCGTTTCGATCCTTTTCAAATCTTCAATAGAATCATAATCTAAATTTGAAACGGAGAAACTTTTCGATGTTTCAGCCTGTTTATCCAGATTTAATTTATATTATTAGGTTGAACAAAGGTAGAAGCATTTTGATTACTATTTTGGTTCTTGTTGCTAGTATTATATAAATGTTGATTAGCGAATACAACTTGCATTAATTATGTAGCTTCCTTAGTTATATAAAAAAAAAATCCCCATAGTTGGATGAGGTTGATTCTCATCCTTGTATGACCTGTCTCCTTGCTCATGTTGAGAATGTTAAGGGACTTCTGAGTGTTTATCAGTATTGGATTCAATTCCAACCATTATTGTTTGAAAAAGATTGCCGAGGTATTAAATGTTTAGACCTTTAGATGGAGGGATATGTTTATTAGGGAGTTCTTAGGTTATTTTATAGGTGGGAATTTAAAATAATCCTGATTATAAGTTCCCTCAACTGAATTTATCTTTATATATACAACATCATTCGATATATTTGGTAAGGATTTCTGCAAGCTTTCAAGGTCAAGGGTGTCTTGGTATTTCCTTGCAGTAGGAATATCGGCTAGAGGCTCAAGATTCTTCCGAGAGGAAGAGGCTTGATCAACATGTTAGCAAAATAAGATCGTAGAGCAATAACAATAAACAAAAATGCAAATATAATCACACATACACATTACAAGAGAGACACAGATGTATCGTGGTTCACCCCAACTTGGGCTACGTCCACAGTGGAGTTGCCAGTCATTATTATTTTGTCCAGCAAAGTGAAGGGATACAACCTAAAGCACAACTGTTGCACTTCCTCTTCACTGTCTCACAGTCTCTCTTCTTGATCTTAGAGATATTTACAATGCATAAAACCTAATACATCAACCCTAGCCATGTTACAATGTATTTCTTTTATAAGGGAGATACAATGGGAAAATACCATGGGTTACCCAAAACCATGGGCCCGTAAAACACCCAGAAAACACATACCATGGGCTTTGCCCCCCCCCCCACACCCCCCCCGTTGGGGTGAGTGTACAGTCCTTTTTACATATCATATAAAGTTGGGGTACAAACACGGCTGAATAATAATATCTCTGAATCTGGAGATCAGGCTCCACAACCAACAATCTCCCACTTGGAGATTGATCACAACAACTCCATCGTTGCTGCACTTGCTGGACTTAGACTTGGCAAATTTATCCTCTTCACCTTCATGCTAGAAGGCCAACTGAAACCGAGCAGGAACTCAGTTTCTCTTTGGTTACTACCATTGTGAACATGTTTGCAGGATTCTGGCTAGTGTGTATCTTTTCCAGCTTCAACAGTTCATCTTCTAGAACAGAGCGTATGAAATGGTACTTGAGATGTATATGTTTAGTCCTGGAATGGAATGCTGGGTTCTTTGCAAGATGAATGGCACTCTGGCTGTCACTGTACAACCTGCTATCCCTTTGCTTCTTACCCAATTCCTCCATAAACCTATGCAACCAAATCATCTCTTTACTAGCCTTTGTAACAACAACATACTCTACTTTTGTTGTTGAAAGTGCAACAACCTTACTGATGTTCCACCTACAGTAAACACATACCCTGTGGTGCTCCTCCTGCTATCCTTATCACCTGCCATATCTGCATATACATATCCCTATAGAACAGTGTCTGAACCTCCAAAACATAATGCATGGGTGGTAGTACCTCTCAAATACCTGAGAATCCACTATATTGCCTTCCAATGTTCTTTACCTGGATTGTTCATATATCTTCTCACAACTCCCACTGCTTGTGCAATATCTGGTCTTGTGCACACCATGGCATACATCAAGCTACCAACTGCTGATTGATAGGGAATCTTGGACATGTAATCTATCTCTTCCTGTGTCTTGCGACACATTTCCTTACTTAGATTGAAATGGCTGGCCAAAGGTGTACTTACTGGTTTTGCATTCTGCATTCTGAACCTCTCCAACACCTTTTGTATGTACTCACTCTGAGACAATTTCAATTTGCGATTTTTCCCGTCTCTCGTTATTCTCATACCAAGGATTTGCTTTGCAGCACCGAGATCCTTCATCGCAAATGAATTAGCTAGCTTCCTTTTGAGTACATTTATATCCTGCATGTTAGACCCTGCAACAAGCATTTCATCCACATACAATAACAAGATAATATATCTTTCATTGTCTATCAGTCTATGTCAGTCTATCCTTCTGGCATCCCTTACGTAGCAATACTTAACCTCACGCTTCTCACACTCTTCCAAAGACGTGAGTCACCTCATCTCTGGAACCACTTGGGTCACCCGTCAGCCTGCATGAGTGATCTTCCTCCAGCCCTTCCTTCATCTTTACCGACCGAGATTATAACCCGCCCCATCTACCAATACCGGTAAGTTTTTCCAGTCCTGCCATGTTGTTCCGTTCCCCCAGTTTTGGGAGCCGACCACTTTTTTGATTCATTGACGCTCTAACAGCGTCTGCGGGAAAAACGTGCCTCTGAATAGTGATGATGACTCTTCTGAAAAATGCCATGGTATCGAGATGAACCTGTCTTTGACAGACATCACAAAGGGCGCAAACGTTACTTGGAAAAACCCTACGGGTACAGAACGCTTGCCTCAATGAACCAGACATCTTCAAACCTCAAGCGTCGGGTTTATTTATCCTTAATCTCCCTAGAAACGGACCTTCGACCTGCCTCCTTGCTGCGAACGGACTAAGTTTTGTCACTCAACCCTCCCAGTCTCTTCCAGATGGTTTGAAGGGTCGTGGGAATGGCCTCGCCTGTTGTTTTATACATCTCTTCTACGCATGGGGTTTTTAGAGAGAATAAAAATGTCGACTTTGCGGACATCTTCACATATATAACCGTGTATCCATAACCCCTGGTTTCCTTATCCAACTGTCCTTTAATCTCAACCATTGATCTCTGACGTGCTCACTTTTTGTCGTCAGATCCGCTTTCTGGATTTCATACGTGTCGTCCATCTTATCCGCATGCCTCCATAGGGTTGCATCGCATTACACCAAGGTGGCCCCCAGTATTGTTCCTTCGGTCGTGCGACAAGTTCTGGAGTTGACACCTGTCTGGCAAGAACTCTCCATCGCATCTGCCTTGCCACTATCCTGCATGCTACTTCTTAATGCGACTATCCATAAGGACCATCCATCTCCTTCCTGGCATACATCCACGGTGGAGTTTTACTCTAGGCTTAATTCCTAGGTCATCCGTATGCTGCCAGGGCCTTTCCTGTTATCTTCCGCGCACTTTCAGACTTCCACCAGTCGCTGATGTGGTCTCCCTTGCCATCCGAACCGTAGATCTATCGAAAACTTAGGCCTTTACTATGGTGAATGAACCTAAACCCTTTGATCTCGAAGGGATAACCTCCACCATAGATCCTTGCACCGGTCTCTACCATCGCATGCGCCTGATATGGCATTGTTCACTGCTCCTTTCTCCTCGCGATGCCCTTTTAAGCCGACACCTCTCCAGCAGGACTCGGCCCATCACATCCACATATTCCCTTTCCTCCTCGCAACTTGGCCATGCGACGGTCCATTTAAAACTGTAGATCTTTCTCCCGCTCTTGATCAACGGTACCGACCTGTGCAACACTTAATCTTTCATAAATTTTCCCAAGGACTATAGGTTTTAGAATATTCTCCACTTTCCTTTGCCATTCTATTTGCCTATTAATACTTATCCCTTGAAATTAGCCTATTTTTGTTGCATTGAACCCTTTCTAGACCCTCCCTTTTCATGTCTTAGCATTTGGCCACCGAGGACGGAGATTACTTCAAGCTTTCACCAGGTAGTTGTCTAACCCTCCATCTTTCATATACGGCTTTCTTATGTTGCGAAAGAGCACAAATATATAGATGCTAACAACTGGCTCCAACCGCGGATTCTATCCTCCCTGCGAGGTCGCAAAGAACCCCGTAGACCAGGTGCTTGATCCATTTTGCGGCTCCCAAACCTGACAATTGCAACCTGCAACCTGTAACCGGCTCTTCATCTGAAAACTGCCATCGAAAACCCAAAACTAAAAAACATACTGAAATTTTCTGCAAATGTTGAAGATACACTGCTAAAGATGAAATACTAAAATTAATGAGACTGCTTGACCTCTAATCTTATTTATATACAAATGATCCTATCCTAGTTGCTGAGCATAAGGGATGAAATCAGGGGATCTCACAATTCCAATGAAGCCAGTCAAGTAAATGACTTCTAGATTGAAATTCGGATTCAACCTCTCCAACCTGAAAAAATAGCTCAGAAAATGATAACTCCAACTGAAAATATTTTTCGATCTCTGCATTCTCGAATAACACAAGCTCCATCTCCTCCGATGATTCCAACAAATTAGAAAAAGGATCTTCAAGAAAATGAAAGACTACTACTTCTTTGTGACCAATCATGAGAGCATCTTCAACTGGTTCTTTCTCACTGTTCACATCATCTATATAACAACAAGGCTGCTCAAATTGTAATTCCCTTTGCAATCTGCCAATCTGAGTTTCAGGAGTTCTTTGAAAAGTATACTCATCCCCTTTGTTTCGACTACCTTGCTCTTCGTCTGACTCATATGACGATCGAAAAAACTGAAGAAACTTCTCACCTGACTCTGGAGAAAAAATATGAAGAACATTACCGATCCTGCCCAGAATCTCAGAGTTCAACGCTTGCCCTTCTTCATCAGGCGTAGCAGAAATATATTTGATTCTTTTCATACAATTAAGTGCAGCAAATTCTTCTTGACATACCAATCCTGAATGTAAAAGAGGGACTTGATTTTCTGCTTGGCACTCAACCTCCCTATGGCAAATCTCAGCTTCTTGGGACAGATTGCACACTTGTCCTTCCCTTTCGTCGTTAATTTCAAAAAAACTTATGAAGTTCTCCATGCAGTCCCCTTCATATTCATCATACTTAGGTGGGATGAGATCTTCCTTAAAATCATAATTCTTAGCTGGCCGACTGTAATTTTCATAAAATAAATCAGAATTACCCTCTTCTGGTACCTCACTGGGATGGTCATCTCTCTGTTTCTCCTGGGGAAGACTAGAATGCAAAGCAAGTTTTCCTTGTTCATGTTTCGCATTAAATCGTAATTTCTCTTCAAGCCTTTCATTGTTATATTTGTTTGATAATTTTCCAGACATCCTAAGATTGTCTTCGACCTCCAAAGCATCAATGAACATATGCTACAAATTAGGGGACCTTCTTTCCAACAGAAGCAAAGGTAGATCAGGAGGAAAGATAGATGCATAGTGTAGCTTAGCAGCATTCTCTAGGGGCTGAATTTCCCTTGGCATATCATAATAGAATCTTGAAAACCTTCTGTTAAAACTAGACATGACTTCCCCTTCTTGCATTCTCATGGAGTAAAACTCTGAAAGAATTAGGTTCCATGATCGTCTCTTACCCCAAAACTCCAATAAAACATCAAAAAACCCTTGCCATGTATCTATAGGCTCGGGATGCAAATGGCTTAACCATTGCTTCACATCTCCTTGGAAATATTGGGCGAAAGCCCTCATACAAACATCATCATTCTCCACTTCAAAAAGATCCAAAAAATGTTCAAAGCCGTGGAGATGTTTCTCAGCAGTGAGGCTCTTAGATTCTCCATCAAATCTAGGAAGGTATTTATGGTATTTGGTAGGATAGTCATGAAGAACAGGGGGTAGTTTCAAAGGGCCATATCTCAGCTGAGATCTGGAAGGCAAAGGAGTATGTACAGGGAGAGCCTCCTCAGCTTCACTCTCATGGGATTTGAAAAGCTGTGTATGGATCTTATAAGGTTCAGAAGAAGAGCGGGGGTCAACTATAGGGGTGAAAGGAAGATATACATTTGTAAGGTCTAGAGAGGGATATACAAAGGAGGGTCTCTCTTTCCCTAGGGCTCTTCGGTGGAACAAAATTTTCTTGATATATATACATAAAGGAAAAAGGAGACTGATACAGAAGAACAATATTTCTTTGAAGAGATTGATGTTTTGATACCTGAATCTTGATTCTTCCATGTTTAAAGGTGTTGAGATCACCTTTTGGTGAAGTCTACAAATTCTGATTAAAGACTAAGGGAATCAGCCTGCTAATCAATGAAACCCTGGATTTCCCCAGCGGAGTCGCCATGAGAATTTTTCAACATCTCAATTATGATACAAGGTCACTGATCTCCCCAGTGGGGTAACCTTCGTATTGAAATTTCGCTTGAGTGGAGTCGTCAGGTGAATGATACAACCTTCTCGATGTCTGACTGCTATTCACCATCAACATTTCAGATCTGAAACCTTTGTTGTTCTTCCAGTGATAATAAAACAATCTGTCCCCGACAATGGCGCCAATTTGTTAACACCCAAAATGACCCCCTAGGTTGTGGGAGAGGGAAACTGGGGTAACCACTAACCAATATTTAGACATAATCTACTGACCCATATTTGTCTGAGAGGTTTCTCTCTATAAACTTACAGAATACTGGAAATCATCAAGATTGTCAATAATGAAGATACACACGAGCATTCATCATTCAAGATAATCATTCAAAACACCTTCAGAAGGTCAGACTTCTGTAGAGCAGATTTGTTTAAGGTTCTGGTAAGAGAATCATAAGGAAAACTATTGGGCAATGGATTCAAAGTATGAAACATAAAACAAATAACAGTGCTACATGAAACATGTAAACAAAGGTAGGGTAGCAACCAGCTAGTAGTCAAAGTGATTTTTAATTGGTGAAACAGAAGAGAGAGGAACAACCCATTGATGTACGACATACAATAATGAATCCTACATCAACTTTAGCAAAAATTTGATGGTGAAATGCTTGAAAAGAGAAGGCCAGAGCATATTGTGTAGGAATTCTATCCTACTGCTACATTTATCCAAGCATGAAAGAATATTACAGGATGAACTAACAAAGAAAGAGACACAAATTCACATAGGGAAAAGAAAGACAAACTACCAGACCAATTACACAGGAAATCTCTGCAAAAATCCAGCTTCAACACTACAGACTTTATTAAATAGTTCCAATGTCTTACCGACTGCTTCTCAAAATTCCAAGAGTTTCTCAAATAATATTTTTCCCACACTTTTTCATTCAATTACAAATCTTTTTATAAGCTCTTGGCCTAGAATCAGTCTGAAGGAAATGAACGGAAATACGCTGCCACCTTGACAATCCCAAATTTGAATATTACAAATGTGTGTCAAAGTCCAAAACCGATTGACTAAGACGGGAAATAAAAATGCTATGAGCAAGGCACCACCTTACTCCGAAGTCTTCAATAGGCCTTGTCAATCAAAGAAGTCTTCTATCTTCGGAGAGCTGTTAGCTGGAGATCCTTCAGTAGGATGGGGAGGTGTCACTTCCCTGGTAGAGAGTACGAGATCATGGATGATTTCCATGTCTTGCTGGTTGTCCCCCTTCTCTTCGGCAATTCCCTTCTCTATCGGACGTCGAACCTTTTCGGGCACCTGTCGCTTTTCCTCCTTCTCATCGTCACTATCGGAGTTGGATTCCTCGTGGTCGAACATCATAGGAGACGAAGGAGCATGTTCTCGCTTGACCTTAGACCACGCCTATTATGGCATGAAAACCACCTCAGCTTCCTGTCCCTCCTCCATGATTCGATCCTAACTGAAAGATGCCCCAAGTTGCCAGGTGTGCCATCCTTTCCATGTACTGATATTGCATGGCGGACGAATAACCACATCCATACTTGCAGTGATGATGACAGCAACTACGTGCGGTCATAGCCGCCATGATAACTTGATCAGACCCCATAACCATGTAACAATGATGCGTTAGGTCTGAGTTGACCGTCAGCATGCTCAGCAAAGCTTCCTAGATAGACGACGCAGCCAATGATGATGCAGAGGTGGCCTCCATCGTATTGATAATCATTCTAGATAGCAGACAGATGCCTCTATGCCGGTCTATCCTTCTAGCATCCCTTACCTAACAATACTTAAACTCATGGTTCTCACACACTTAGAAAGACGTGAGTCACCTCATCTCCAGAACCACTTGGGTCACCCGTCAGCCTGCACGAGTGATCTTCCTCTAGCCCTTCCTTCATCATTGCTGACCGAGATTATAACCCGCCCCATCTACCAGTGCCGATAAGTTTTTCCAGTCCTGCCATGCTGTTCCGTTCCCCCAGTTTTGGGAGCCGATCGCTTTTTTTATTCATTGACGCTCTAACAGCCTCTGTGGGAAAAACGTGCCTCTAAATAGTGATGACGACTCTTCTGAAAAACTCCATGGTCTCGAGATGAACCTGTCTTTGATAGACGTGACAAAGGGTGCAAACATTACTTGGAAAAAACCCTACGGGTACAGAACGCTTTCCTCACCGAACCATACATATTCAAACCTCAAGCGCCGGGTTTATTTATCCTTAATCTCCCTGGGAACAGACCTTCGACCTGTCTCCTTGCTGCGAACGGACTAAGTTTTGTCACTCGACCCTCCCAGTCTCTTCCAGACGGTCTGAAGGGCCGTGGGAATGGCCTCTCCTATTGTTGTCTACATCTCTTCTTTGCATGGGGGTTTCAGAGAAAATAAAAATGTCGACTTTGCGGGCGTCTTCACATATATAACCGTGTATCCATAACCCCCAGTTTCCTTAGCCAACCTTCCTTTAATATCAACCATTGATCTCCCATGTGCTCACTTTCCACCGCCGGATCTACTTTCTAGCTTTCATAGGTGTCGTCGATCTTATCTACATGCCTCCATAGGGCGGCATCGCATTACACCAAGGTGCCCCCAGTATCATTCCTTCCATCATGCGACAAATTCTGGAGTTGACACCTGTCTAGCAGAAACTCTCCATCACATCTACCTTGCCACTATCCTGCGCGCTACTTCTTAATGCGACTATCCATAAGGACCGTCCATCTCCTTCCTGGCATACATCCACGGTGGAGTTTTACTCTGGGCTTAATTCCTAGGTCATCCGTTTGCTGCCAGGGCCTTTCCTATTATCTTCCGTGCACTTTAAGACTTCCACCAGTCGTTGATGTGGTCTCCCTTGCCATCTGAACCGTAGATCTGCCGGAAACCTGAACCCTTAGATCTCGATAAACTCCACCGTTGATCCTCACACCGGGACCCACCATCGCATGTGCCTGATATGGCATTGTTCACTGCTCCTTTCTCCTTGCGACGCCCTTTTAAGCTGACACCTGTCTGACGGGACCCGACCCATCGCATCCACATATTCCCTTTCCTCCTCGTAACTTGGCCATGTGACGATCCATTTAAAACCGTAGACCTTGATCTCGCTCTTGATCAACGGTGTTGACCTGTGCGACACTTAATCTTTCATAAATTTGCCCAAGGACTATAGGTTTTAGGATATTCTCCACTTGCCTTTGTCATTCTATTTTCCTATTAATACTTAGCCCTTAACATTAGCCTATTTTTGTTGCATTGGATCCTTTCTAGACCCTTCCTTTTCATGTCTTAGCATCTGGCCACCGAGGACGAAGATTACTTCAAGATTTCACCAGGTAGTTGTCTAACCCTCAATTTTTCATATACGGCTTTCTTATGCTGCGAAAGAGCAAAAATATATAGGTGCTAACACCAATTGTTAGAAAAACAGGATCGCAGAGCAATAACAATAAACAAAAATGCAAATATAATCACACATACACATTACAAGAGAGACACAGATATATCATGGTTCACCCCAACTTGGGCTATGTCCACACTGAAGTTTCCAGTCCTTATTGTTATTCCGTCCAGCAAAGTGAAGGTATACAACCTACAGCACAACCGTTGCACTTCCTCTTCACTGTCTCATAGTCTCTCTTCTTGATATTAGAGATCTTTACAATGCATAAAACCTAATACATCAACCCTAGCCGTGTTACAATGTCTTTCTTTTATAAGGGAGATACAATGGGTTACCCAAAACCATGGGCCCGTAAAACAACCCCCAGACCCCGATTGGGGGAGGCTTCGCCCCCCCCACACCCCCCCGTTGGGGTGAGTGTATAGTCCTTTTTACATATCATATAAAGCTGGGGTACAAACATGGCTGAATAATAATATCTCTGAATCTGGAGATCAGGCTCCACAACCAACACAACATCCATGATAGAATTATCTTTGAGGCTAAACATGTATTTTTAAATTAATATAGCCTCATCAAAAGTTCTTGTAAACTATCCTTACCTGATATTTAACCCACATAGAAATAGTGAGGGAAATGCTTTTGCATAATATGTTACAACCATATTTTCAACAAACATGGCATTAGTTGGGATCTTATTTTTTAAGGCTCGGAACCTCTGATTGAAGTCCTTAATTGTCTTCTTTTGTTCCATTTTTTATATTGGATAGTTCCATAATGAGGACTTCAAGAGTTTTAGCAACCCCGAATTTCTTGAGGAATAATATTTCAAACTAGTCCCAAGTAGTAATACTTCCTGTCAAATATCCATCATAAAATGCTTAATATGATCCTTAGTGTTGTTTATTAGCTGGATCAAAATTAGGAAGCCATTTTTCCAATTTTTTTGGAAGATTGTGCTACGGTTTGGGTATCGCCATAGCATTCTTGCTTAGCCAATGAGCATTCTGATTGTTATTCTAATTACTATCCATATGTGGTTTATTTAAAGGTTTGTTTCCTACCTCTAGCTTACCTTCTTGATAATGCTCTTGGTTATCCTCTCTTTCTGAAGATAAACTTTAAAAAGAATATCCATAAGGGGTTTCAAGAAGTGAAGGTGGTTTCCCACCTCCTCTTGATGCATAAATCAACTGAGATTTAGTAGGTGAAAGGGACTACCTGATATTTATCTCAGCTGGATCGGGAAGCTTATAGTGTTCAGTATCTGGACCAAACCCACCTTGTGTCAAAGGATCATCAAAAAGTGACCAATTAAGGGTTCTTAGCTAAGGAAAAATATCAGATTTAGAACACTTTGGATTGTTTTCGTCATGTTCTGAAGTATTTCCAGCAAATTGCTGAAAACGACTAACCAACCGCTCATGGAGTTCTCTACTTGCGGCCAACCTAGACTGAGTCCTCACCAAAAGTTAGTGAGAGGAATCAATCCTCTCTTGAACTTCATGGTTTTCAACAATTGGTGTGGATAGTACAGAACTTTCCAAAGGGCATGAAATAGTCGGAAGTGGTGTTTGTATAGTCTCAGCTTGGGAGGAGTTAGGTATGCTTGATGCAGATGAAGTAATGCCACAGTTGTGAGTGATTATTGGTGAACACGCAAGAGGAGATTTATTTTGACTTGGTTTGGACATGAATCACACTATGTCCCTCCTTCTAGCACCATTTTGTTGACCAAAATATATGCATTGTGGTCAACAAAGGGGTGACATCCATATCCAAGAATATTTAGAAACCCTCAATCATTTAAATAGACGAACCCAATGGATTTTACGACTCCGTTAACTCACCTAACACTAATCCTAGTCTAACTAATGATCAAATTAGAGAAAAACTAACTTCAAGTATGTACAATATGTACAAATCTACAAGATGTATATGCCCAACAAGTCTTGGGGAAGACTCATATTTAAATAGAAAATAATAAACAATAACTTTAAACAAAGGATATGAACTTTTTCTAAACTAAAGAAACTAATAAATAATCTAAACGAACTTAAAGTGAAATAAATCTAAACGAGTCTTATTAATCTATTTCATACACTATTACTTGGACAAGCATATAAATCACAAGATATTAACCTGTAGAATTAACAACATCTCATCAGTTTTCCTATTCCAGTTAAATACATTTACAGAAAATATTAAGAGGAATGACACGAGATCTAACAAACTTCAGATCAATCCTCAAGCAAGCAAAAAGCTAGTCAAAACTTATATTGAAAATGATATTAGTTTGTGATAAAGGTGGGTTATATTTTTCAATTTTACTTCTGCATAAAATATGTATGCAATAATCCCTCATCAAAAGAATACAATCTTATTGTTTCAAGTAACATCACAAGGTTTGAAATAGAGAATAACTTATCCAAATTTTGTGATCCAAATTTTGTGCAAATGAAAATCATGTAAGAAATGCATATGTTCTCCTACGAGATGCAGAATGTAAATCAAGATAATAATAATGAATTGGTATAAACATTTTGTTAAAATTTGTATTTCCTACTTGAATGAAAATTCAAAGAGAAAACAATAGTATAAGTTTGTAGCCAAACAAGAAAACTCAGTCACTACATTTAGATACAAAATATAGAAAAATAATAACAAAAATAGATCAACTTGTAGGTCCATTTTGGAAACTAGGGTTTTGCTCAGTAAGGGAGTGTGCAATTTTGCACATGGGAGTCAACTTTGCAAAATATTCGATCGGGGACTTGTGGCTAGAGTTCCCAGATGGAACTTTCCTATACACACTTGTAGAACTCCCCGGAACTTGGTTTTGTTGCACGGTTGGAATTCTATGGCCCCGGTAGGTATCCAACAGGTGTCCCTGAAGGCCTTTTGGATGAAAGATGGAATGAGCCCTATAATGACGACCGTGGCTCGGATCGACAAATCATCGACTTCATTGGATTCAAGACATTGGGATAGTGCTAGGGGTGGCCCTCTCTGTTGATCCCATGGCCTAGGGTCAACTTGTAGGTCCATTTCAGAAACTAGGGTTTTGCTCAGTAAGGAAGTGTGCAATTTTTGTACATGGGGGTCAACGTTGAAAAATCGTCAATAGGGGACTTATGGATAGCATTCCAAGCTGGAACCTTCCTAGACACACTTATAGGACTCCCAGGGACCTGGTTTTGTTTCACGGTTGGAATTGTATGGCCCCATTAGGTATCCAATATGTGTCCGTGAAGGCCTTTTGGATGCAAGATGGAACGAGCCATAGAATGACGAACATGGATCGGATCGACAAACCGTCGACTCTGTTGGATTCAGGACATCGGGATAGTGCTAGGGGTGCCCCTCTTCGCCAGTCCCATGGACCAGGTGTCAACTTGTAGGTCCATTTTGGAAACTAGGGTTTTGCTTAGTAAGGGAGTGTGCACTTTTTGCACATGGGGGTCAACTTTGCAAAATCGCTGACCGGGGACTTATGGCTAATGTTCCCAGCTAGAACCTTCCTAAACACACTTGTAGAACTCCTCAGAACCCGGTTTTGTTTCATGGTTGGTATTCTATGGCCCCGGTAGGTATCCAACAAGTGTCCATGAAGGCCTTTTGGATGCGAGATGGAATGAGCCATAGAATGACGACCGTGGATTGGATCAACAAACTGTCGACTCCATTGGATTCAGGAAATCGGGATAGTTCTCAAGGTGCCCCTCTCCACTGGTCCCATGGCCCATGTGTCAACTTGTAGGTCCATTTTGGAAACTGGGGTTTTGCTCAGTAAGGGAGTGTGCAATTTTTGCACATGGGGGTCAACTTTGCAAAATAGTCGACTGGGGACTTATGGCTAGCGTTCCCCGCTGTAACCTTCCTAGACACACTTGCAGGACTCCCCAGAATTTGATTTTTTTGAACAGTTGGAATTCTATGGCTGTGGTAGGTATCCAACAGGTGTCCGTGAAGGCCTTTTGGATGCGATATGGAACGAGCCATATAATGGCGACCGTGGCTCGGATCGACAAACCGTCAACTTTGTTTGATTCAAGACATCGAGATAGTTCTAGGGGTGCCCCTCTCTGCCGGTCCCATGGCCCAGGTGTCAACTTGTAGGTCCATTTTGGAAACTAGGGTTTTTCTTAGTAAGGGAGTGTGCAGTTTTGCACATGGGGGTCAACTTTGAAATTTTTTTATTTTGATTCTAGAACTAGACTTTCAATGAGTGGAAATCAAACCTACCACACTGCTCCCTTGGTATGTTTCTATGTCCTTAGTGTGCCACTTCATTTAACAACTCCTTAGTGTTCCACTATATTTGGATTTTGAGTAATTAATGTCATTTTTAAGAATTCAAAGTTCAAAATAAAAATAGAGGCAATGTTTCATCGATGATATCCCTCTGATACTTGTTAGATTTGTTAGATCAAACCATGGAACTTTTCCATCAAGTTATGGGGGAACTAGAATAATTGTCAAATCACAATGAACAACCATTACATCATCGTTTGTATCAATCAAGAACATTCAATTTTAAATACATTTTCATATGAGGATAATCCATCCTTTTTACAAACATAGGACCATGAACATCTTATTTTACTTCATCAAAACAACATTATCAAGGAATATCATTAAACTAGTTAGGTATTTAATTTTCCATGGATTATGTATGATTACTTTTGCATTATGACAAGTGGAAAATGGACATATGAAATAGGTAAAGCACAAGCCGGGGTCTTACATACTAGGGTTTAGTAAGGATAGGGTTTATGTCTTCAACGATTTTATGAGAGTGAATTCATGGCCAGCTATTAGTTATCATATTGGAACAAACTAGGGTCTTACAAACTAGGGTATATTTGTTACATATATTTGACCATATGTACATGAAGGCCCAATGAATTTTATTACACTTTATTTATGCATTCCTTTCCATTGTACTTGATACTTTGCCATTGTTTTTAGCATGCTAGAGTAGGAACACTTCAACCGAACTGCATAGATGCTCATGTACGTATCGTCTGATGAAATACAGTAGCATTGATGAAATGTGTAGCATCTATTAGTCTTCCCCTTAGTTTCTGAAAATGTCATAGGATTACATTGATGATATGCGTAGCATGTTACTATTATGACAGAGTTTATTCAAACATATTTTGAATTATTTTGTTAACTTTTGTTTTTTCCTTGCAACATATTTTCCTTGCAACCATAATCCTGATCAATGGGTATGAACCCTTGGAGTTGACAAAAAACACAATTTTAAATTAGATATCAAATTAGCATACATGTGCTAAGTTCATTGAACTCTTGAAATATATTATTAGTTTTTTCCATTAAGATAATGTTTTCATAACACAATGGTGAGATGTTACTTGATCAATGCAATAAATGTAAGAGAATAAGTATTGATTAAAATGTAATTATATAAATTTCAATATCATAATTTATCAATTTGTGGAAGATATAAATCATCACAAGCACAAGTGGAAACTCAAATATCGTAATTATAAATGATGTAATTATATAAATCATCAATATCGTAATTAGAATGTTTGTAATACAAAATATGACAAAGTAGTCGACCCTCAAATGGCCTTTCAATGTACATGTATCCGTAAGTACAACAATGTATACATGTATGTCAAAATACATATATACAAGACTATGCAACATCAAAAATCAATCTTTCGCTTGTTTTTCCTCGACTTTCCTCTATCGACCATCTCCCTGGGATCGCTCTGCATCTTAGGAGTCTGCAAAAAAATATCATTATTTTTATCAAATAACTGCACTAATACCCTACCATTAACAAACTTAAAAAATTAACTTATGGCCAAATTATTTATGACAAACACTCACCAAATCCTCATGGGGTATAGATGTGAGCTGTGTGCTCATTGAAGGCCTCTCTATAGTTGTGCTCTGCAAATAAAAGATCATATCTCAATTAATTCAACAATTCAACATTGATCAACATGTTTGGGTAAATTGAATAAAAAAACTTGGTCATTAATGAACATCTCACCACAAGAGGAGACCCGATCAAAACCATGAATTGAGCAGAGGGGTCGAGCACTTCTGCCACCAATGGCTACAATCACCAAATGGGCAAATAGTTAGACATGCATGAATAAACAATATAGTAACATGGTTAAATACTATGCATTGTGATTGTTGAAATAGTTACCTCTGTATGACTTGTGGCTATTGTAGATGCAGCACTAACTGTAACATCAATGACCCTTGCAAGGTGATGGGTTGATGGATCTCTCGTGTCTTCTATAGAGGACATCCACACCCTTTCTAGGAGTGGAGCCTCTCTTATACACTTATCCCTTTTTCACATTTGGACTACGAGGAGATCGAACTGCTGACAGTCTCATACGTATAGAGGCTAGTGGCTACAATCACCAATATTGACGTAGTTAGAAATGCATTGGTCAATGAAATAGCATGTAAATTAACAAACAGACAATGATGAAATACATACCGATGTACTGTATACTTCAATAAAATCCAAGAAACTATCTACCACCCGTTGTGTCTCTGTGGGCACGCTATCGGTTGTATTCCCACCAGGGGGGAGCTCACTAGATGAAATCATTTCCCTCTAATGGGGATCTACAACCTACAATTTAAAAAATTGTAAATATTAGATCATGTAGCATTAATTAAGTATCATGTGATAACAAACTAACATGTATTAAAATAATATCATGTTGAAATAGTTACCTTCGCGTGAGATGTTGTCGCTGAAGATATGACAAGATCTTGTAACTCAGAAGGTTTTGTTGCATGAGCCTCTTGCCCCTCATGCCCTTCTTGTATCAACTACAAGTTTTAAAATCATTAAAAATATTAGCAATCTATATGTGTACAGCAAGGAAAAATAATTTACAAATGACACTAAATTGTTAACTGGATTTACTCATGTATTAAAATAATGTCATGTTGAAATAGTTACCTCAAGGTGATTTGTTGTCACTGAAAGTATGACAACATCTTCTACATCAGACGGTGCCGGTGCATGAGCCTCTAGACTATGTTCTGCATCATCAGTGGAAAGGTCGACAAACTCGTGCCCTTCTTGTAGCAACTACAAGTTTTAAAATCATTAAAAATATTAGCAATCTATATATGTGTATAGTAAGGAAAAATAATTTACAAATGACACTAAATTGTTAACCACTTACTTACCTTTGTAAAATACCCATTAAAGGTATCATCTGTTTGGACAGGACCAAAGCAAGGTTGGCTGTATACTGTGCATGGGTGGGGCTGTCGGATGTGCTCATGATGTGCAAGTCTAGTTCCACTACTAGATGCTCATTGACCACGAAAAGGTGGTGGATCTACCCCACCGAGAGGTGGTGGATCTGCCCCACCGACAGGTGATGGCTCTACTCCACCCATAGATGGTGGCTTTGATGGCCCTTCCTGGTACATACCTTGAATATACGTGCTATGGAGAACAACCTCATGTGCCAACAGTAGGAAGGACTCCTGTGTCTTTGGGACCAACTGATGTGCAGGAGGCACATCTGGCCTGGGTAGCTTCCTGCGAGGTGGAGCTACTGGGTGATTGGGATATATGTGCCTCACATTGGGACGTTGCTGAGGCATCCCCATCCCAACGTCCTGGTACTCCAAGATATCAAAATAGTTAACATGCTTCCCCAAAATAAATTCTGCGTACATCTTTCTCAGAAAATATAGAGGCATTTCCCTGTTGTTGTGTGATAGTACATCAAACAAAATGTACCATCGATCCATCCAATTATCTATGAATGGTTGATACGTACACCACTTGATAGAAATAAGCCTTTTGTTTGCATTCGAGATTTCACCCGTCTGTGGATCTCTAAAGGGAAAACATATGTTGTTTTGTTATTTTCAACTTCTTAACTTCTTTGTAGCTAATTCCATCCTCATATTGTTGCCTCTTTCTTTCTCTGAATGCAGCAATATCTTGTAGTGCACCATTAGACCTACTAAAGGTCTCTATAATTGCTCAAATTGGATGCAAGCATGCGATGCCTATCATCAACAAGTGTTATTGAGGCTCAAATTTCTCTGAGCCTCTCAATTTCTCTTTGGATGTCTGAATGTGCATCCATGGTCGTCACTGCAATCAAAAAATAAAAATAAAAACAAATCCTTAGAAATGTATACATGTGCTATAATGACATCTCTCAAAAATGAAAAATGTACAAACTTTGTGCAAGAATGAATACATTACAAACATAAATGTCATCTCAAAATACTATCATAACAACTACATGTAAACCAAAGTGGAAGTTGAGGATCATGCGGACATAAAGACCATGATGATGTGGCAAAGATATGTATTTTTATTGTTAAGGATAACATGGAAATAAAAATATCATTTGACTCATTTGAATTAATAAAAACAAAAAGACAAGTCGGCCTCCTAAATACATGGAAAGGAGAAGTATAAATGAAGAACAAGATGGTTGTGTTTTTTATGTGGTGAGTGTGGAGAATTCGGGGGAGAATTCGGGAGATAGAGGAGAGATTTGATCTCGGGGGTCAGGAAGATGAGGACATTTTTGGTGAAGGAACAGGTGGAGCAGTAAAACAATCTCTCTTTCTATCTTTTATTTTGGGTTAAACTGAGCGAGTCTATTGGTGGACAGAATGAAGACATGTTGGTAGAATGATGAAGAGATGACTGATGATATGGGTAGAATGTTGTGATGTGCATATGGACAGTGTAAAGTGTATGATGGAGATATGGCAGCAGATTGATATGACATGAATAATGATGACAGCATGAAGATGTGATCTAATTGATGATATTTGTTGATGGACATAATGAAGTTATATTGAATAATGAGTGCTTGATGAGAATGATGAAGTGCTTTGGAAACAAACAAGGGCTTCTCGTTGATGATGTATGTAATCTGCAGACTTAAGAAGAGTCTGAAATATCATTTGTAAATCTATGGTTGTTGGGATGTTGGTGCATCCCAGTCAATTGCAGTTGACATAATTATCTTTTGGTTTGTGCCACTTTTGGTTGTAGCCCATTTTGGAGATTAAAGTATCCAATTATAAAAAGTTTACAAAGCTTATATATTTTCTCTTGTAATGTGTTGATGATAATGTGTCTTGCTTAATGAATGACATGTGATATAGTTTATTGATGAATATGATATTGAAGTGAATTTGTAATTAATGATATAATATTTGAGAGAAGAAGTTGAAATTGTTAATAAGTGAAAGCTCATTGATTCACCCCCCCCTCTGAATGAGCCATTGTGTCTAACATCTTGGTGGTGAAGGAGGTAAAAAAAGATGTGGTAGTTCATATTAGCAAAAAAGTAAGTGGTGTGTCTGCAAAGGAGGGGAACCTACTCCCTTGGGGTTTGGGGGATGATGTAAAATACATCATGCCATTGGGTTGGCTTCACAAGCATTGGATGGAAATTTTTAGGGTAAAAGAATGTGTGGGAAAAAACCATAGGGTTTGGTTGAGTCAAGTCTAGAAACCCAGCCTAGGTTATAGTCCGTAGTTCCTCCTCCTATCCAAATGGTGTATGGTTTTTTTTTTCCAATTTGCAATAGATGTGGAAAAAATATTGGTGTTGGGATTCAATTTCCAATTTCCATTTTAGTTTTTTTTCAAATCCCTTATTGCTTGGGTGGATGTAAAATTCATTAAGGGGATTAATAGTAGAGAGGAATTAACATATGTTAAATAAAAAAATTTAAAATTTTTAGTTTTGGAATTTCATTTAAAAATATTTTTAAATTAGGGAAACATAAAAAATTATATTTTTAATGATGAAATGAGGCAAGGATTTGGATGCTTACCTTTCCAATCCTCCTTGCAAGATGAAATCTCCCTTGCTGAGCTTCAAATTTGGCCTCCCTTCACTTCTCCAATGGGTTTTTCCAAGTCGGAATCGCTTGAGAGCTCCGGTTTTGAGTGGGTAAACAGTGGTGCGGTCTATGGACTATTTATTTTTTTTGGTTATACTAACCAAAATGCGCACGCGTTATAGTGATACATAATGCGTGCGCATAATGTATCACTATAACACGCGCGCGTTTTGGAATCCTATCCTACATGTTAATTGACATGGCAGGGTCGGAGTCTGCCCATGCCTAGTTCTAAGTAACGCGCGCGCGTTTTCTATTTACTAAATTCTAGTGCTTTTTGCAAATGCATGATTGCACCTAAAGGGTCCCTCAAGTTCGTGCAAGGGCCCATAATCAAAGAGGGTAAATGGCCTATAGAGTCTAGGAAACTTCAAGCCACAACAAATAATTACATATCAAATTCCTTGCCTATATTAGCATCGCATTTATCAATAACACCCTGTGCCCTCTCTATGATCTAGGCCCTGCCTTTTCTTTGAATCTCGAATTTGGTCCTTCAAGGACATTAGTTGACACCCCAATTTTTCATTAAAATTCATAATGCAAGGGTTATTTTAAGGTATGAAAAGATTCTCATGCTTAATAAGTGGTTTTTCTTGAGTGAAGGTCAATTTTTTGGTAAGGTCCTCATAGAGGAGTTCAACAATAAGCTTGTAAACCTAGAGCCTTGAGCCTTTTATAGAAACCATAATTTGCATCCTAAACCCTAGTTTCTATTATAAACCCTAGAAAACCTAGTCCGTAGCCTAAACCCTAGCTTAAGTTATAATACATATAAAATTTAAATCATTTTCACTGTACATATGTGCATCCATTTGAATCCAGAACATTATGCAAAAATATGTAAATTTTCCCATGTATATAGAAAGGGTGCACAAAAAACAATAAACATCAAGTGCACTGAGTG
This sequence comes from Larix kaempferi, assembly GCA_027924585.1. NCBI lineage: Eukaryota > Viridiplantae > Streptophyta > Pinopsida > Pinales > Pinaceae > Larix > Larix kaempferi. Next base: position 10,971,203 of record BSBM01001310.1, read on the forward strand.
ACGAACCCAAAACACATAACCAAAGAGGCTAAATGGCATATAGATTCTAGAAAACTTCAAGCCACAACAAATAATTACATATCAAATCCGTTGCCTATATTGGCATCTCTTTAAGCAAAAGCACCCCTTGCTCCCTCCTCTATGATCTAGCCCTTACCTCTAGGTTGAATCTCGAATTTAGTCCTCGAAGTACATTAATCAACACCGCAAGTTTTCATAAAATATCCTAATGCATCTGTTAAAATAAGACACAAAAAGCCTCCCATGCTTAATAAGTTATCTTTCTTCAGTGAAGGGCACATTTTTGGTAAGGTCATCGTAGAGGAGTTCAACATTAAGTATGTAATCCTAGAGCCTCAAGCCTAGGATAGAAACCCTATCTTGCAACCACAACCATAGTTTCTATTATAAACCCTAGAAACCCATGTTCATAGCCTAAATCCTAGCCTAAGTTATAACACACATAAAATCTAAGTCATTCTCACTATACATATATATCAACATGTGCATCCACTTGAATCCAAACCATTAGGAACAAATATGCAAATTTTCCCATGTATATATCAAGGGTGCATAGAGTGAAAAAAACATCAAGTGCGATCCATGACCGACCCAAAACGCATAACCAAAGAGGCCAAATGGTCTATAGAGTCCATAAAACTTCAAGCCACAACAAATAGTTACATATAAAATTCCTTGCCTATATTGGCATCCCATTTATCAATAGATCCATGTTCCACCTCATCTACGATCTATTGTAGCCTATAACTTGGATGTCGAAGTCAGTCTTGCATGGACAGTTGTCAAGACCCCAAGTTTTCATGAAACTTCCTAATGCAAGTTCTAAAATCACGTATTAAAAGATCCACATTCTTAATAAGTGCTTTTTCTTGAGTGAAGGGCACACTTTTGATAATTTCATCGCAGAGGAGTTGAACATTAAGATTGTAACCCTAGATCCTCTATCCTAGCCTAGAAACCCTATTTTGCATCCTAAACCCTAGTTTCTATTATAAAACCTAGAAACCCTAGTTCGTAGCCTAAACCCTAGCCTAAGTTATAACACATGCAAAATTTAAATCATTTTCACTATACATATATATGAACATGTGCATCCACTTGAATCCAAACCATTATGCACAAATATGCAAATTTTCCCATGTATATAGCAACTGTGGAGACAATGAAAAAGACATCAAGTGCAATCGATGACTGACCCAAAACACATAAGCAAAGAGGCTAAATGGCCTACAGAGTCAAGAAAACTTCAAGCCACAAAAAATAATTACATATGAAAATCCTTACCTAAATTGGCATCCAATTTATCAATAGCACCTTGTTCCCCTCCTCTACGATCTAGCCCCTTTCTTTTACCTTTAATCACAAAGTCGATGGACTCCAAGGACATCATTTCCAAAGAAACTTCCTAATGCAAGTGTTAAAATAAAGTATGGAAATATTCCCATGCTTAATAAGTGGTTTTACTTATGATAAGGGCACATTTTTGGCAAGGTCATAGCAGAGGAGTTCAACATTAATCGTGTAAATCTAGAGCCTTAATGCTAGGCTAGAAAACTTAGTTTGTAGCCTATATAAGTTATACATTTTTTGATATTGGAATAAAACTTAAAACAATTTTTAATAGTTAACTGTTCAAAGAATTAGATTAACAACCCCATCTACAAAACACCTACCCTTACATACCAACAACAAACCTGGTTTACCTTTCCTTGAATAACAATAAGGAATTATCCCACAGCCATAAATATAAATGTCCTCTTCCTCATTGACAATCGAATTTTAAATTCTGTGAGAAAAAAGTTATAATTTTTTTGTTTTGTTTTGGAAAGTGGTCATCGAGACATTACATTATACAACAATAAAATTATCACGAAAATGTTTACACAGAACGAGAATGCATTTCAATGGATCAAAATATGTCCGACTTGAACACACTATACATACTAGTTTTCATAAATATGTCATTTAGTATTCTTGGTTTGTGATGCGACCGCTATGCTTTATAAATTAACAACTTTAGTTGCTTCACAATCAGAAGCATACTTTTGTCTTATTCTCTCATAATGCTCAGAGAGATCGACATTGTGGCCGCTATGAGACAATATGTGGCCATCAGAGATGCGTGCTTGTCGGGTTTCGACCGGAGACAATTTGTGATCATAGACAAGCAAATATCTTACAGCCAAATTTTCCTGGTGCTCTTTAGGAACTACGAATATACTTGCTGCTAAACACTCCTTTATTGATGATGAAGGAATAACCTCACATATGCTCACAACATAAAAACCTTTCTTATACATGCCATTCATCCAATGATCTCCCGTTGAATCAGTTGAATATAGCGCAGAATGTGCAAAGCTGTTGGCCAAATAAATACCATCCCCCAGACGATTTCCAGTAGACATTAATTTTGTGTTGCTTAAGCACCGCAAGCCGTTTCTGTCAATGACAATGCAACGCATTAGTATAATCTTGTACAGTATTGCATCACTTTATAATTATTTTGATATTATCCCTAGTAAACGGATATACATACCTCAGAATTGAATACCAGTTTTCACTGGGACTTCCATGAAAACCAAATCTGGAAACTTCATGCTTGTTTCTAGACGTAGACACAGCGTCCCTATCAGAAGTATCCTGAACCACCGCGAACTGATGAAACTGCGAATGTTTTAGAATTTTGTCATCGTCCTCAGATAGAAATATAAACGACTGTGTGTTCGTGCTCAAGATGAATCTAAGAACGTTATATGGAAGCTGCCAGACTTCCTTCCCAAAATATTCCTCTCCCAATTTTTGCGCCGATTCCCCCTCGGTGGTAGACAACCATGATTTCGCCAGCATTGCCTTCAACTCAGCTTCATCGGCGGATAATCTCATCTCCCTAACTGAAGGGATCGATTTTATAATATTCCTCATAGCAACCATGTTTTTGTTTTTGTTGAAACAAATACTCATACTATTCGTGTCGGCATTAGGGTTTGCAATTTGGTTCCGTTTCGCTTTAGGGTTTGCAATTTGGCTAATATCCCTTTTTAAAAGAAGAAAAGGGGGGAATGGTTCGAACACATCACGGCTGCCGTTTGCGGCGGCAGAAGCGATGGAAATTTCTAAATCGATTAATTCCAGTGGCATTCGGACCACCTCTTGCAGTACTTGCGCTCCCAGTCCCAATACTTCGAAGCCGAACAAGCTGTAAAACCCAGTAATCCCAGTGTTATAATTTTAGGCTGTAACAGAACTAATAACAGAAATAAACCTTGCACCACCTGAGAATGCCATGTCTTATGTTCTCGTCACAGGGCATTACAACGGACCGAGCCTGATCGCACCTTTTATTGGCCTCATCTATAAGTTGGTCAAAATAATTGTTTTTCAGGCCAATGGCCCTGGTATTAGCCGCTTCGCCATCAGTGCTCCATCCATCATCCTCCTCTTCATCATCAATTTCCGAGGTGGCCCAATCACACTCCGATGAACTCTTATACTTTTCAAAGGCATCGACTACAGAATCGAGAACACTACTGAAAGCATAAAACCCACGGCTGTTCAGCCTGTCAAACTTTTCGTTCAGAGCTGTCACTAACTCTATGCTGTTGGATTCGTCCGGTTTGGCATTTGCCAACGTGCCAACGAATGCAGAATTTGCGTTACTGATGGATCCATCAGAGGAGCAGTTTGTATAGAAATTGTGTGGTATGCCAATTTGTAAAACCTTGCCATCAATACAGATTTCAATAATTTCATCTATAATTTTGTGTGTTTGCATAGACATGCTGTTAGCTCTGCCTGCATTGTTTGCCAACCAAGCTTCGATGTAATTTCTGATATTTACCGCATCCATAACTGTGGCCAGATTGTCAGGAACCCAAGTTCAAATTCGATTTCTGTATACCCTGCTATTATGATTTATGATTGCGAACACAAATTTGTATATCTTGAAATGTTGGATTAGTGCCTTAATATATAGACAACGGCACGGAACACCACATGAAAAGCAAATTTTGATATCCGTTCCCGCCGACATTCCCCTCAAATTAGTACAATTTTCTGCTGTATAATATTTTCTGCTGCTTGTGTTTGGAATTCTTTCAGGCCTAGTGCTCGATACTACATGTAATATCTCAAAATTTCATAAAAATTTAAAATTTTTAATAACAGCATTAATTATGATAATAATAATTGCGGAATTAATAAATGAGATGACAACCACATTAGTTGTGAGTTGTTAGTACTAAGCATACTTTATTTTTGTTTTAGCAGCAATAAGATAATGACATTGTTAACACATGATTAAAAATAAACAGATGGAGAATATAATATGACACTTTCTCTTTTGCAATGATACTGACAATTTGACTTTGCTGCATAAGGGTCCTACGAGGTACCGTGGAGCTTACTTAGCTGCAACGCTAAAGCTTATAGAATGTCCTATATGTAGACGACAGGTAAGAAGCTTCATGGATACATATAAAGTTCAAAATCAACATCTTAATTAATAAAAAGTTATAATTCTGTTGCATTTCACCACAAGTAAGCAGGTATGGATTTGTAACTATAATTACTGTTTTTCAGATGTTATTTTACAACTCCACGATGTTTAAAAACAGAGTCGTTTATATTCCTCATCATGCTGAGGGTCTTGTAGTTGTAATTCTTGTTATTGTTATAACTGGCCTCGTCGTCGTCTCGATATAATTGTCTATTTTCCCATTACTGATGTAATGAATGTATCGCAAGAAAGTGAGAGAATACATTTAACATTAATTAGTTTATTTGATAATTATTTATCAATGGATCTATTGAATGTCTACTATACAGTTTATCTATAGTTACGATAATAGAATTCATGTGAATGCAAACAATGTTGCCAAGGTAATTATAAGGTCTGCCCAAATCGTAATTCTATGAGCTATATGATAACTTATAAGCTTGTAAGTTTTATGAGGAGTATCAAAATAAAATATGAATCCCTTGTGAATTAGAACTACGTCACTTATGACTATAGTCATTCTAGCAAATATTACATGAATCAATAATTAATAAATAAAAACTATGAGACTTACCCTTGGAATTATAAACTTCTATGTAATAACATACAATCTAAAAGCGACCTAGACTTGAAACTTTATGAACCACTATATCATCGTTGGTCAACACAACACGTTAATAAGTGTTATGTAACATGGCTTAAGACCATACGAACCTTCAGATCGAATTATTGTAACATATCAAGATATTTTGTTATGTATCCAAAATGAAATGATAGTGTTGGACTCAGAGTACTCACAAACAATAAATGGTGATGGACAGGTTGACAGTTGCCAGCGATACGAATCGGCGTTGGGATTGTGTTATAAGTCAGTATTAATGGCCATCCCTGATGTGTTTAATGACTAGGATTACAACTTCAATGATGATTGTAATTGAGAGCAGAAAGGTGACGGTAAAACGTCGCCAAGTAATACATGTTGTTGATAAATCTCCAAGCTGGCAGTTTGAGAATCCATCATATGCAAAAGGTTGGCATGAACGTGCTACGACAATTGAATGAGCATTTAAGTATTAATTGTTTGTTCCAATGCAAGGGGTGTTGGCAAGATCACGATTGTTGATCAACTTGATCTTGACAGTTGGATGTAACCCTAGGATTTGGGTCGATGTTTTGGTTTATGAGATTGGAATTGAGGTTTAATGTTTCCATTGTTTTCGATCTGTGGCCGACAGGTTGCCGAAATTTTGGTTCTAGAAAGTGTATGAGGTTCGACCTCAAGACCTCTGGTTTGGGAAGGTTATAGTTCCCTTCCTTCTGCAATGGCGTCATTTTGATAGACTGTGTATCAAGTTTATAATGTCAATGGTTGATAGTTCTGGAACTTGTCGTTTAGTTTGAATCAAAGATTTTCCGTGGTGTAAAATGGACCGAAGGTTTCTTGTCTCGTCTTCAGCATGAAGTCAGTGTTGAACTGGTGAAAGTGGAAAGCTTTGGTATTCTTCAGCGAGGTAAGCTTCCGTGTAACGAAATAGCGATTCATTTAAAGTATCTCATCTTTGAGTTTGAAAAGATATCAGTCATCTAAGCCATCATTTTTGTCAGTTGCAGGTTATGAAGTAGAGAATTCGAGCAAGGGTTTTGCACAGTCGGTGAGCTTTCAAACTGGTAAGCTCCGGATCTTCCAAACCCTCGTAGGTGCTCTTTGACAGTTGTTGATGAGGTTTCAAGGGTTGTGTAGCTGGTCCTATCGTGACTCGTCGTGGTTGTTATTTGAAGAACTTCGAAGCACTGTTTTAAAAATCAAATGTTGTTTTGTTTAGTGCAGTGACTCTCATTTGATGATTTGATACTTATCTCCATCGATTTGGCAATGTAAAACTCGTTGACACCGAGGGTTTCAGAACTCGTTTCAAAAATGAACTTGGGTATAAACCCTGTATGTTTTATTTTGAAAAAACATGTTGTAATTCTCATTATGAACACAACGACTTCATTCTTGAAGTTTGGACTATGTAATGGTTTAAAACCTATAAATCACGACTTTTGTTTTAAGATATGAGATTAAAAGGGGAGAGCCGAGGCTTGATAGATTACACCTCAAGAAATTGGATCCCTCTCGGTGCTTGATAGATCTCGGTTTAAGATGGATCTATAATGGTTATGTATCATTAATATAATACTATATTTTTATTATGTTTATATACATGTTGGCTTAAATATTTTTAAATTTTTACTATTTTCTAGGTTCTTCTATATGTTTTGATGATTCTTTTTCTGTTTCTCTTCTACACATTTGCCGTACTTTTCTTTTTTTTATCATCAATATCTTCATTATTTGCAATATTATCATGAGGATGCACAATATACCCTAAAAGAGAGAAAAACAACTTTGATATGTTGAAATCATTGCAAATAGTTTTTCTATTAAATAGATAAATTCAATTTATAAATGTAAATAACAAAAAACAATGCATTGTTGAAATCAATGCAATTTTTTTTACTTTTTATTAAATTGATAAATTAAATACATACATGTAAAAAACAAAACAATGCTTTGCTAAAATCAATGCAACGAATCAAATAAATATGCATCTTTTGTTATTTAATAACATTTGTGTGTGGTCTAATGGTAAGGAGTAAGGTTATTGGGCTTGTGTTAACCTAGAGACCAAGGTTCAAAACCCTTTTTGCTTGGAGTTATAGATGTAAATAACAACAAAAAATGCATTGTTGAAATCAATGCAAACCCTAGTTTCCATTATAAACCCTAGAAACCCTAGTTCATAGCCTTAACCCTAGCCTAGGTTATACCACACATAAAATTTAAATCATTTTCACTCTACATATATATGATCATGTGCATCCACTTGAATCCAAGCCATTATGCACAAATATGCATATTTTCCCATGTTTATATGAAGGATGCACACAACCAAAAAAACAAGAAGTTCAATCCATGATCGACCCAAAACAAATAACCGAAGAGGCTAAATGGCCTATAGAGTCAAGAAAACTTCAAGCCATAAGATATTTTTTGAAATAGTAGTGTATGTGATATTTGGGCTAGAAGCTCTACTCTTATGAAGGATGAGTTTATGTAACTTTGATTCTCCCTATAGATAAGAAGTTGCATGTGTTTTTTTTTAAATGATAATCTTTGTTAATGTCCACTAACCTATTGGATTTTAACAAAAAAAAAATACAACATTTTAGAAATTGTTCAAAGCTTTGATGTTATTTTAACAAATTAATTAATATATAAAATTAAAGTTAAATGCTACTAATATTTATTTTTGGATATTTTATAAGTTATAAATTTTTTGATATTGGAATAAAACTTAAAACAATTTTTAATAGTTAACTGTTTAAAGAGTTAGATTCACAACCCCATCTACAAAACATCTACCAAGAGTTAAACTCCTCTAACCCTTACATAGCCACCAATATAAATGTCCACTTCCTCATTGAGGATCGAATTTTAAATTTAATAAAAATGTCCACTTCCTCATTGAGGATCGAATTTTAAATTTTAAATGTCCACTTCCTCACTGAGGATCGAATGCACAATTTACGTTATTGATGGTTCCATGAGAGGAGCAGTTTGTATAGAAATTGTGTGGTATGCCTATTTGTAAAACCTTGCCATCATTACAGATTTCAATAATTTCATCTGTAATTTTTTGTGTTTGCATAGACATGCTGTTAGCTCTGCCTGCATTGTTTGCCAACCAAGCTTCGATGTAATTTCATATATTTACCGCATCCATAAATGTGGCCAAATTGTCAGGAACCCAAGTTCAAATTCGATTTCTGTATACCATGCTATTATGATTTATGATTGCGAACACAAATTTGTATATCTTGAAATGTTGGATTAGTGCCTTAATATATAGACAACGGCACGGAACACCACATGAAAATCAAATTTTGATATCCGTTCTCGCCGACATTCCCCTCAAATTAGTACAATTTTCTGCTGTATAATATTTTCTGCTAGGTGTGTTTGGAATTCTTTTAGGCCTAGGGGAATATGATATGACACTTTCTCTTTTGCAATGATACTGACAATTTGACTTTGCTGCATAAGGGTGTCCTACGAGGTACCGTGGAGCTTACTTAGCTGCAACGCTAAAGCTTATTAAATGTCCTATGTGCAGACTACAGGTAAGAAGTTTCATGGATACATATAAAGTTCAAAATTAACATAGTAATTAATAAAAAGTTATAATTTTGTTGCGTTTCACCACAAGTAAGCAGTTATGGATTTGTAACTATAATTACTGTTTTTCAGATGTTATTTTACAACTCCACGATGTTTAAAAACAGAGTCATTTATATTCCTCATCATGCTGAGGGTTTTGTAGTTGTAATTCTTGTTATTGTTATAACTGGCCTCGTCGTCGTCTCGATATAATTGTCTATTTTCCCATTACTGATGTAATGAATGTATCACAAGAAAGTGAGAGAATACATTTAACATTAATTAGTTTATTTGATAATTATTTATCAATGGATCTATTGAATGTCTACTATAAAGTTTATCTATAGTTGCGATAATAGAATTCATGTGAGTGCAAACAATGTTGCCAAGGTAATTATAAGGTCTGCCCAAATCGTAATTCTATGAGTTATATGATAACTTATCTGAGGATCGAATGCACAATTTACGTTATTGATGGTTCCATCAGAGGAGCAGTTTGTATAGAAATTGTGTGGTATGCCTATTTGTAAAACCTTGCCATCAATACAGATTTCAATAATTTCATCTGTAATTTTTTGTGTTTGCATAGACATGATGTTAGCTCTGCGTGCATTGTTTTCCAACCAAGCTTCGATGTAATTTCTGATATTTATCGCATCCATAACTGTGGCCAAATTGTCAGGAACCCAAGTTCAAATTCGATTTCTGTATACCCTGCTATTATGATTTATGATTGCGAACACAACTTCAGCCTGATCAATACAATTCAAATTTGAATATCTTGAAATGTTGCATTAGTGCCTTAATATATAGACAACGGCACAGAACACCACATGAAAATCAAATTTTGATATCCGTTCCCGCCGACATTCCCCTCTACCAAGCTACCTGAGGTAGCATCCTGCTCATCGACCAAGTCAAACATATGTATGTCCACTTTCTAAGTTTCAGTAGTCAAATCATTGAGTAATAGAGTTTTTTTTTATAATATAATTTAATTTTTAAAATTCACACCTAAGTTAGATACCAAGTTGGTGTTTGGTGTTTGAGACTCCTTTGTTTGTGGGACAAGGGACTCTTTTTGTGAAGCCATATAGGATAAGGGACACTTAAATTAGTTGAAATGTTTTCTTTAACTTTAGCATTCAAATTATGATGGTAGTCATAATTCTATTTTTATTGTTGAGAACTCTAACTTTAAGGTTTTGAGTAATTTTAATTCACTTTAAGATTAACTAAATCACTTGAATTTAAAAAAGAATGTAGAGAAGAAATATAATTATGCCTAGTTAAAAAAATGTAAAGAATATATAGATTATTCTTGAGAGAGATGATCTAAATTCCTCATTATAGGTTTTCCTTATCTCACAAATAAAAACAATCTCATACATGTAGCAACCACTTTGCTAATTATCTACCTTTGTTTTGGTTTACAATTTATATACTAAACTTCTACAATTTAAATTGCAAAAAGAAATTGAAGCAAGAGTAATAAATAAAACAATAATTTTTACATCATAAACTAGTAATTTTTATAGAATAGTTAACGATATAACTTAACAACTCTTAAACTAGTAATAGTACACTTAACAACTCACATTTGACTAACTTGCCCGAAAGTGGAACACGGTTATACGACATAGCCAACTAGGAGCCTAGAGGGCTCCTAGCCCCAGGAAGCCATACAAATGGCCTCCTATCCCTCCGTGCCAGAGACCCCTAGAGAACATAACAATGATGTAGAGTAAGTTATGTATCTTATATGAGTTCTTAAACTCATCCAACAATTCCCAACTTCATCCATCAAAACCCAATCCACCCCAAACAAAAGCCTCCTCTTCTCCTATCTTCCTTCACTATTTATTTTCCTCGACCTTTCTCCATCGCCTCTTTTAATAAAATAGTATAAAATAATAATTGATTTATTTTCTTCAAATACAAGTTCAATTTAAGTACAATTATAATGTGTTATCTACAAAAGTCTTAATTCATGTGATATCATTACAAGAATTTATGGCAGTCCGTGAAATTGAGTTTAATATATATATCTATATATATATATATAGATAGATATATATCTTAAGTATCATTTCACTTGCTATTATAAATTAAATGCAATATGTTAATCTTATCCTTGAATTCACTTAAACTTATCCCTTCATCTATTGGTATTGGTACTCTTCCTCCATACCCAAGACAATTAATATATTACTTGTGCACACATACATAAATATATTTATTAAATATTACTTGTGCACACACATAGTACCTCAGTACCTCAATAAGACACACACACACACACACATATATATATATATATTTTCATAATGATTTTAATGCTGCAACATACATACATATGTATAGATATATTATTTCAATAACCCATGAAATGCATTTAACTCTTAAATATGTTCAATTGGTCAACATGGTATTAATATATATTGATGACATATACCTATACCTACTAGGTAACACTTCCTTAATCCATTAGAGACATATATAATACTGCAACAATCATATAAATATCAACACATAGATTATAATTAAGCAATCATCAACTAGGTTATTATACTAATTTGTATTCATCAACTAACCAATCATAATGATGTACTCACGAATCGGCGTGCAGGTGGCTATCCCACACATCTTAAGCATGGGTACTAATAATAAAAAATTATCCTTGATGCATCATTATTATATACTTGCAAACAACATACAACATAACAACTTAATCAATGTATCATTCATAATTCATACCCATTTATACAAGACTCATAAAACTTAATTAGATAAACCTAACGAAACAAACAAGCATATAATTTTAATGTTTCATAACAATGGAGAACACCATCCAATCCATCAGTTGTCCCATCCATATTGATAAGTACTCAAAACAACCTATTCACCACTACTTACATCACCTTACCTCACCATCCCATCCTATGTTGGAATATACTATGGCGTCAACTCTACCGACCTAACCATATATAGAACCTGTAAGCAGAAGTGTTGACTGCATTGGTCAGGCTTCCCCAACAGGCACCCACTAGTCGTCATCACACATCCATGGGAGCATGCTCAGCACATCCCTCCCACGACTCTAGGTTTCGGGGGATAAACGGTGGGAAATGCCTCCACCCCCCCTCCCCTAATAGTACTAGGGTCAACACCCTACATCAACCATATTGTGCCATCACTGTTCTAAGGGGTCTCTTCTTTAAAAAAAACCACTTTGAGAAAGTCACGGTTCCTGGAAGAACTCACACTCACCCACAAGTCATATAAATAATTGAATTCGGTATTAAATAACATGAAAATCGATATCGCAAGTCATATCAGTGTTTCAAATCATAACTTTATTCGCAATTACAACATATAATACACTACTATCTCATAGTTGATCCATTTGTGTGTCAGCTCAATAACAACATACATGTCTCATGTTTAATTATATCCAACTATTCCAAGTAATAAGAAATTTCACAAACTCATATTGGAATAACCAAGTATGTTCTTTTGCATCACATTACATTTGTTATGTATTGAATGTTACAAAGTGTTTACAACTAATATCAAGGTACCACCTTTCACATCCAATATGCATGATCAAATGACATACATACTTGAATCCATTACTAAAATAAAATGATAATTTGAACATTTACGGTTCATACATAAGAAGGTCCATATGCTCTCATAACCACATCATTAACCCGTGTAGCCAAGTCCAATAGCTAATAAGAATTAAATGTCCTAAGTTAATTCTCATTAGGGTTTAAATTACTAAATGTCAAATACGGGGAATTACATATATCCACCCTTCAAGAAACTTCGTCCCGAAGTTATGGTCATTCACAATCGTAAGGAAAATCTTGATGCAATATCTCTATTCCTTCTCATGAAATGACACTTGACGTTACTCGTCCGGACCATCCCTCAATCAACATGTTGATACTGTATTTATTGATTTATTTTTACTCATTTTATCACATCAAATGTTTCCTCATATTACATATTACATGTTATGAATGTAATCGGTCTAACTCTTTATCACATCGGATGTTTCCTCATTACTTTGTAGCTATTTTATATATCATAATTTCATAGGAAGGCCTTGACTCCACTATAACATTCCCTTAGGTTGAAAATGTCTTATTATAACTCACTTATAGGTTCTTAACTCCATTGACTCTTTTCTAACACACATCGCCTAATTACATTATGTAATGTAGTGACTTCACAATTTCTTTGGTCATCGTTATCAATATCATTTTCTTCCCCGATTCATAAATATTAGATCTCGATAAGGTAACTCGAAGTATCCTTCCTTTCATAGCCTAAGAAACTCACGCTTCATATCGTCAAACATTTACAAAACAATCCTCTATACAAGGAGAACCATGTTGACACATGGCTTATCTAGCATCTGTAGCGCTCACCCATATATATTGTTTTCTTAATAAAAATGTTTCTAAAATTCATATTATAACTTTGTTCTTCACACGACTTAAACTCATTTCTTCAACTAATATTTATGTTTACAAATTTTCCTTCAATGAGTGGTCCATAAGTACAACGCTAAGGTTCCCTTAATTTATAAGTAGACTCTTTTCTCAATTAGAGACATATAAATTCCTTGGAAATAGTGAACCATAATCACAACATGAGGTTATTTTATTCACAACTCGATATGGAAATATGTAAACAATTATATTCACAACTCAATATAAACTATGTAAATGATACAACTCAATATACAAATATCTAAGGAATACAACTCAATAAAAATAGGTAAACAGTTCTATTTTATAACTCCATATAAAAATATGTAACAATTTGTTTGCAACACAATATAAAAAATATGCAATAAATCTATTTACGACTCAATGTAAGAACATGTAAATAATACAACTCAATATAGAAATATGTAAAGAATGCAACTCAATATAAAAAAATTAAACAATTCTATTTTATAATTTCATATAAGATTATGTAATAATTATGTTTGCCAATATGAAAATATGTAATAAATCTATTTACAACTCAATATAAAGTTAATTCCCTCAACTCCCAATGTATACATATGTAACATACGCCCTCCTTAATTACAAGGAGATCATGGCATACATCTCTTTGAATTCATGTGGACATGAGGCAGATACTTCGCTGCAAAACAAAATAAACAAAATATATAATTTGAGTATCTAATTTCCCACCCCTTCGATTCAATAATAAAGTGGTTGACATTTATAATTTAGATATCTATAGCAAGGGAGGAATCTGTCGATCTGTTTCTATAGCTTCCATCCCGTTGAAACGAGAGGGCATATATATAATTACTATGCATGGCAGTCAGCGTAGATCTAAAAAGGAAGAATATAATTCCTTTTAATACATCAGTAATATGTTCTTCCCACCTACTGTAAGTTCATGGGAGTATACAGAGTACATATATATCTATATTCCTAATTCCTTTTAATTCTTTCGGTATTGATAGATTATAGGATTCCATGATTATAGGATTCTGCAACTTATCTTTTAATATTTACGGTGGTGATATATTTACTAATGATGGGTCCGCATATACATTGTTGGAAAAGAATAAGAGTGTAGAACTAGAAGACCGAGGATCCTTATCTGTATATTAAGTATTATAGCACAAAGAAAAAGGATGCATTACTCTTCCCTGATTCCTAGTTAGGGATATTTACATAAAGAGACACAGGAAGATAACAGATATATTGGAAAACCTTCTACACTGTTACAAGTTACCGAAGCATCACAGCCAGTGGGTTGGAGTTGAACTAGAGTTTCAAATCTTAAATATCAGAGTTTAAACGTTCCACCTAGACTGCAATTGAACGTGCGGTATTCGGAGAGTTCAGAGAGACGATTAGTAATAATACGGAGATACAACATGGTAATACACCGACGGAACATGTTCACTCATAGGATTTCACCTAACAAGCTATAGAGAAATTAAGGGTTGTTGATGTTGGAAAATATGTATTTATGAGCTGATCGCATATCTACTGCACCGGCTCTGTCATTCACGGTGTCACAGTATTTTTTTGTCAGTGCGCATAGTCTGTCTCTGCAGTGAGTAAGTTCACAGTCAATTCGGGGCAGTCAAGTTTCTATTAATGTAACCGCCTTAGTAGTTCGCATGTCAAGAATCCTTAGGTAATAATTAATTACACTGTTTAATGCAATCCTGTAACTTTCAAGTGAAGCTTTAATGCAATCCTGTAGCTTTCAAGTGAAGCGAGCTTAAGTCGGTTGTTTTGAATCTCTATAACTAGAAGCTCATAGTTAAAACTCAGAGAAAGATGTGAAGAGGAGAAGAATAGAAGTGAAGATCCATGAAGTTTGTATGAAGATCCCAAGCTCTATGAAAGTAAAAGATCGAAGTGAAAACTCATTTCCATTTATTGAGGCATTGGGCAGTTCACTGTGGTAATATATATAATTCTTTTTGTTTTATGTTTCATTCTCAAGAATGTTCAATATTGCTTTGCGCACATCTTCTCCATATTTACTTATGTGAATGTTGCTTATATTTACGTGCAGTAAAAGAATTCAAGATTTCCAAATAGTTCATCGCATTGAAAGTTCTAATTTACCAACCTCAGTAACTTCATATAATATTTTTTAGTTGTTATGTTTTAGAAAATATATTTCATGATAAAGTTTGTTTAAGTGATCCCGGAAGTATTTGTGAAGTCTGCAAAGTATGGTATTGTGAAGTTAACTGTGCATCACTTCGAAGTTCAACTGCGCACTAAAAAGCTGCGCAGTTAATCTACTAAGTTAATCGCCGCGCAGTTAATCTACTTCTTAGTGAAACAAGTGTTCCCCGAAGTAAAATTTGGGGTTCTCTATTGTATGATCGACTAAGCAAAGAAAAATAAGATATTCATCTACTACGCAGTTAAATATTATTTGCTGCACAGTGTGCTTTTCCCTTGATCTAGTATCAGAGCCTGGTTTACGGAAAGTAAGAATTCTATCTATAAGGGAAAAGCGACGGCTTCCACTTCGGGTAATTTGCAAACTCTAATATTTTCTGGTAAAAGTTATGAATATTGGTCTCTAACTATGAAAGCTTTGTTTAAAGGTCAAGATGTATGGGAAATAGTCCATAATGGTTATGCAGAACGAGCAGATCTAGCAGCGTACAACAATCTCACACAAGCTGAGAAGGATGTTCTGAACGAACAGAGGAATAAAGACGAAAAGGCGTTGTTCCACATACATCAAGGAACACATGAATCAATACTCCCAAGAGTAGCAGGAACGCAGTTAGTTAAGGAAGCGCGAGACACACTGGAAACTTCCTATCAAGGCTTGACCAAGATAAAGACTGCGAAACTTCAAATTCTTAGAAGAGATTTTGAATCTCTGTCAATGAAAGATACAGATTCAGTAGAATCATTCTATACTCGTGTTATTGGTCTGGTTAATCAAATAAAGTCTCATGGAGAAAATCTAGGTGATCAAAGAGTTATTGAAAAAGTTCTTAGAATTCTTCCAAAGAAATTTGAATCTTAAGTTGTAACCCTGGAAGAAAACAAAGATCTATCCCAAGTTACTATTGATGAGTTGCAAGCCTCATTACTCAATCATGAACATAGAATGAGCGGTTCATATACATCACTGGAAGGTGCATTCGCAGCACAGTCATCCATAATCCATGGAAGAGGTAGAGGAAGATCAAACTCTATAGGCAGAGGAAGAAGTTCTTTCAGAGGAGGTTGTAGCAGCAGCCCTGCACATGTCGCTAGTAGAGGTTAAAATCAGATGCCCAGTCATCCAAGTGGACAAAGGTATGATAAATAAAAAATAAAATGTCATTACTCTAAGAAGTATGGACACTTCGCATATGAATGCAGGAATAAGCAGTATGACCAAGGAAAGCAAGGCGAAGCTCAATCAAGTAACAACAGCACTTTGAACAGCTCACTGTTCTTAACATGCGCATCTTCACTTGAATGCAATGGTGTTCAAGAAAGTCCGAATGACATATGGTATTTAGACTCAGGCTGTAGCAATCACATGACTGGTAATTTAAATCTATTCTTTAGTATAGATAAATCAGTTCAAACGGATGTAACACTTGGAAACAATATTCAAGTTACTGTTTTGGGAAAGGGTACTATTGATATTATAACCAAATAGGGGGAGCAGAAATGTATGTCTGATGTTTATTATGTTCAAGGTTTGAAGCATAATATGATGAGCATTGGACAGTTGATGGAAAAAGGTTACAGAGTTCATATGATAGGGAAGAGTTGTGTGATCAAAGACATATACCCAAGCAATCAGTTAATAGCCGAAGTGTAGATGACAAGCAATCGCTTGTTTCCTTTAAGGATAAGACCAATCATAAAGGGGAAAACAACTCAAGTTGTTCATAGAAATCATAATGAAAATTATGGATTTGCGTTCAAAGTAGAAAGGAAAAAAGCAGACATTCATTGCGACAAGGAAGAAAAAGGCAGGGCAATGCAAGTTGCGTTTCAAACAGAAATTCGAGATGAATCCTAGTTATGGAATTTCAGATTTGGACATCTTAATTTTGGTGGGATGAAGATACTACATATGAAGGACATGGTAAAAGTATTTCCATCGATTGAAAATCCAGAAAGAATTTGTGAAGGCTGTATTTTTGGAAAACAACATAGATAGACTTTTCCAGTTGGAAAGTCATACAGAGCTCGCACACCACTTGAAATTGTGCACTCTGATATTTGTAGACCGATGCAAACATCGTCCATGGGAGGATGCACTTATCTTCTCACATTTATTGATGATTTCACAAGAAAAACATGGTTCTATTTTCTAAAACATAAATCTGATGTGTTTGGTTGTTTTCAGCAGTTCAAGTTACTTGTGGAGAAGCAAAGTGGTTTCAGCATGAAGATATTAAGAACAGACAAAGGTGGTGAGTATGTTTCAAATGATTTCTTCAACTTTTGCAAAAATCATGGCATACAAAATCAATTCACTGTGCGGTATACACCATAGCAGAATGGTATCGCAAAGAGGAAAAAAGAAACCATTATGGAGATGGTGCGCAGTATTTTGATAGCCACGCATCTATCAAATGAATATTGGGCTGAAGCAGTAGCAACTGCTATATACATCATGAATCGATGTCCGACGAAGAGCGTGAAGAACAAAGTTCCGCAGAAAGCATGGACAGATATGAAACATAGTGTTTCACATTTAAAAGTTTTTGGTTGTGTAGCATACGCACATGTTCCAGATGAGATAAGAAGGAAATTAGACAATAAAGGACAGAAATGCATTTTTATTGGGTATTCTGAAGATACAAAAGCATACAAGTTGTATGATCCTATTGTAAGAAAAGTTATCTTCAGTCGCGATGTTCAGTTTGTCGAAAATGAAGCATGGGATGAACTATGGAGAAGAATGTTAAAATCATGTCACATGTTGAACATGATGACATCGTAGAAGATGTGGTTGAGACTCCGCAAGTAAATCAGAACTTCGCAACTCCATCTACTCCCAGGACTGCGCAGCGTTTTCCAGCACAAGCAACTTCGACACAAGTCGTAGTTCAAGCTACTTCGACAAGCACACCAAGTGCGCAGTAAACTCCATCAAGCAGGTCGCGCAGTTCGACACCAGCAACTCCAACAAAGACAAGAACGCTGCGTGAGATATATGAGACTGGTACACCCAACTCATTCTCAGTTTTTGCATTATTTTCTAAAGTAATGATCCTCTAACATTTGAAGAAGTTGTTGAAGATAAAGTTTGGACACAAGCCATGGATGAAGAAATAGAATGCATTGAGAAGAAGCAAACATGGGAATTAGATGATGTTCCTAAGGACAAGGATGTTATAAGTGTGAAATGGATTTATAATTCCAAGCAAAATGCTGATGGAAATGTGCGGAAGCACAAGGAAATATTGGTAGAAAGAGGATTCACACAGCAGCTTGGCACAGACTTCAATGAAACCTTTGCACATGTAGCACGAATGGACACTATCAGAACAGTTTTGGCTATCGCAACTCATAAGACATGGCCTGTTTATCAAATGGATGTAAAGTATGCATTTTTAAATGGTTATTTGAAGGAAGAAGTATATATGGAGCAGCCACAAGGCTACGAAGCTCCAGTACAAGGACACAAAGTTTACAAGCTGAAAAAGGCATTCTATGGTTTAAAGCAAGCTCCTAGAGCTTGGTATAGTCGCATTGAATCTTACCTCATTCAAAATGGATTTCATAGAAGTTAATGTGAGCCAACGCTGTACAAAAAAATCAACCAGCAACGTAATAAGCTAATTGTCTTCCTGTATGTAGATTATTTAATATTTACTGGTGATTTTGGCATAGAGGAATTTAGATCAGTCATGGAAAGTGAATTTGAAATGACTAATTTGGGGCTTATGAAGTATTTTCCGAGAATTGAAGTCCAACAGACTGAAAAATGGGATATTTATATCTCAGTCAAAGTATGCAAGTGATGTCTTGAACAGATTTAAGATGTTAAAATGTAAGACAACCCCAACACTAGTAATAACAGGTTTGAAATTGAGCAAGGATGATGATGGATCCAATGTAGATCCTACGCTGTTTAAAAGGCTCGTTGGTAGCCTTATGTATCTTACAGCAACAAAGCCATACATCATGTATGGAGTCAGCTTAATCTCAAGATTCATGGAGTCACCAAAAGAATCGTATTAGCAAGCAGGTAAAAGAATTCTGAGGTATGTAAGTGGAACAAAAGAATTTGGTATTTTGTATTCCACCTCAGAAAATTTGAAACTCATTGGATATACTAATAGTGATAATGGAGGCAGCATGGATGACAGAAAAAGTACATATGAGAATACATTTCATTTACGAACAAGTGTTTTATCATGGGCTTCAATGAAACAACCCATAGTAACTCTTTCTTCAGCAGAAGCAGAGTATGTCGTAGTTACAAGTGCTGCATGTCAAGCCATTTGGATGCAGAGGATGTTAAGTGATCTATCGAAGAATCAGCAAGAACCCACAGTCATTTACTGCGACAACAATTCAGTTATATCACAAGAGAACCAAGCACATTGACACAAGGTATCACTTCATTAGAGAATTGATAAACAACAAAGAAATCTGTTTAGAATTTTGTAGGTCTGAAGATCAGGTAGAAGACATATTTACAAAACCATTAGCAAGGGACACATTCCAATATCTGTGAAGTTGTTTGGGAGTAACAAGTTCTGCACAGTGAACTTCGTCATGCACAGAGCATGTTTCAGCTCTGAATTTTTTTGTAAATTAATTTTAATTTTGTTTAATGATCCCCATCTGCTCATAATTAAGGGGGAGTGTTGGAAAATATGTATTTATGAGCTGATAGCGTATCTACTGAGCCGGCTCTATCAGTCACCCTGTCAGTATTTTTGTGTCAGTGAGCATAGTTTGCAGTGTCAGTCTATCAGTAAGTTCGCAGCCAATCCGGCGCACGTCAAGTTTCTATTAATGTAACTGCATTAGTAGTTCTCATGTCAAGAAAACTTAGGTAAGAATTAATTACAGTGTTTAATGCAATTCTATAGCATTCAAGTGAATCGATCTTAAGTCGGTTGTTTTGAATCTCTATAAGTAGAAGCTCATAGTTAAAACTCAGAGAGAGATGTGAAGAGGAGAAGAATAGAAGTGAAGATCCATGAAGTTTGTATCAAGAGCCCAAGCTCTTTGAAAGTAAAAGATCGAAATGAAAACTCATTTCCATGTATTGAGGCATTGTTCAGTTCATTTTGGTAATATATATAAGCCTTTTGTTTTATGTTTCATTCTCAAGAATTTTCAATATTGCTTTGCACACATCTTATCCATATTTACTTATGTCAATGTTGCTTACATTTACATGTAGTAAAAGAATTCAAGATTTCCAAATAGTTCACCGCAGTGAAAGTTCTAATTTAACAAGGAGTAACTTCGCGTAAGATGTTTTAGTTGTTATAACTTAGAAAATATATTTCATGAAAAAGTTTGTTTAAGTGATCCGCAAAGTATTTGTGAAGTCCGCGAAGTATAGTATTGTGAAGTTAACTACGCATCATTGCGAAGTTCAACTGCGTAGTAAAAAGTTGAAATCTGCGCAATTAACTGCCGCGCAGTTAATCTGCGAAGTTAATTCTTAGTGAAGCAAGTGTTCCACGAAGTAAAATTTGGGGTTCTATATTGTATGATTGGCGAAGTCCGAAGAAAATAAAAAGAAGATATTCATCTACTGCGCAGTTAAATATTATTTACTGTGCGGTGTGCTTTTCCCTTGAGCTGAGTGGTCAGTGTGACAGACTAGATCTGTTAATGAAAAAGAATAACAGAGACATCAATTCCCTCAACTGAGCGAAACCAACTTATCATACCTTCTATAACTGCGGGAGATCAGGTGAGAGGTGGAATCGAGTTCTATCTAAGTTTTACTCTTTTATTTTTCTGTTAGTCGGCTTTAATGGATTGACATGTATCTTCATTTGTTATGAATTGTAGTGTAATGCGAAGTAAACTTCAAGGTGAGAAAGAAAAATGCGCAGAGTTTGAGGAGTAGGATCATATCGATAAGGTCTCATTGCTCCATTGATTGTTAAATAAGAAGAGATTTTGGGTAAAGGGAAGTAACTCTCTACGGGTTGTAAGGTGTACTCATATGATGGGGAAAAGTTTTTTTCTCAACAAAAAGGAAAGGAATCAGTGTAGTGACTCTTAGCTTAAGGTAGCCCAACCTCTAACTAC
This sequence comes from Larix kaempferi, assembly GCA_027924585.1. Taxonomy (NCBI): domain Eukaryota; kingdom Viridiplantae; phylum Streptophyta; class Pinopsida; order Pinales; family Pinaceae; genus Larix; species Larix kaempferi. Next base: position 10,992,687 of record BSBM01001310.1, read on the forward strand.
GTGTTAATTTAGAGCTGATCATTCAAAATTAGGGAAGTCAAATTACCAAGTGACCTATCTGGCAGAGGCTCAATTTGTGAAGATTCAAACCCTAGGGATCTATTGTCCCATTCCAATCGGAAATTTATACTTTGTTTCAAGAGTGAGAGGGAGAAACCATGGTTGTAATCCAACTTGAGATAGGTTTTAGTTTCGCTGGTGGCTTGATTAACACATACAAATTAACCAAAGTTATTATTACTCAACACAACCAATTTCCACTTGATCGATATAGATCTGAGTCTTGCGTAATACAAATTATCCAAATAATTCATTCAAACACTACATCTATGATCTAAGATACTACGAATTTTCTATTCTGGAACTTCACGTGAAATCCTAGCACCAACTACTCTTATTATTGAATAATACTCACGGCTAGCATATTTAGCATCATTAATATATATATATATATATTGTTACATCTCATGAATAAATTTCAATAAACAATCATAACGAATAATATAGAAAAATGAATCATACATCCAACTTGTCCGAATGTTCGATTTAGCCCTTGATGAAGAATGAGGAGCACAACTATCCAATCCTATGTAATCCCAACTTGACGAAATCACCGAAAGACTCTTCGATTGAACTCCCTACCTTATTGGGAGTAATCTTCTTCCTCTTGAAGCCCCAAGCAATTAGGGTCGTAAGAACATACTAGCCCTAACCTTTTGATGGGATCTCCCAACCCCCGGATAGGCTATCAACCAAAATCCAAGGAATCACAATCAAAATAGAAACTTTTATTACGAATCCCATCCATCAATAGGGAGCAAGAGAGACTCTCCTTCTCCTCCCTTTATCTTATAGCCCAAGTCTTGCTTCAAATGTGTCTTCCCGTGCAAAAATAAACTTTTAATTTAATAATTCATTATTATTTATCCTTATGCAACAAGTGTCACTCTCACCTCAGTATGCACCTAAATCCATTAATTATCTCTTTGTTGTCTCCCTAGTCTAAATTTATAATCCCTAAATCAGTGGGTTTAGGTGGAGTTGGTATCTAGATGAGTGTTATTCTAGTTTTGCTCCATAACTTATTAATTTGAATATTATTGCAATTTTAATCTCATGCATATTCATCCTCACATAATGGGTGCACATCTACCCCAGTTGCCCCTTTTTCTAAAACTCATAAATTAAATATGAGCACTCTTTTATTTAATCTTTCTAAAATACTATATGCAACTTTTAACATATATGCATAATTGTTTTAAATGCAAAAAGTGTGAGTAATAATTTTTTCCATCGTTGTCTAGGTACCTCTTCGGCGGGTCCTTCCGACAACCTCTTTTCTTCGTGTGGGTTGTATTGTGTAGCAATCGGGGAATCGTTACCAAGATATCTCGGCTACACTTCTTTGGAGACTAATGGTGGTTTGAGTAATAATATCCTTCTTATTGCGCACCCCTCAACCTCTCGTACACGACCAAATCGTTATGTCCTCGCCCATACGAAACACGCTTCCCTGGGTGAGATGAAACGATTTCTGACCCGTGCGTGGAGCAATGGCATGGAGTGCTATTTTAGGGTCGACAGTTCATCGTCATACCCCTAGGTGTTTTTCCCGTTCTTATGAACCTTATTATTCCATTCTGAGTTAGTCGTTAAATATTTTTACCTGCTACTACACACACTCAAAGCGCACATTAGTAGCGCTACACCATAAAAATCGTTTCATCATGCATCATAATATTCATTTAATTTTATCTAATTCAATATCATTCATTCACATCTATATAATCAAAAGAATCATTCATTGCATTTATATAGCACATCATCATAATCTCTTAGTCATTCGAGCATATCTAGCATTTATTTGTTATTCATCCATTTTTATTCAATAATATTTAAAGTATAATCTATGGTCCATGTTTTATTTAACCGGGTCACTTCAAATTCGGTGTCCTCAATAGTCTAATCAGTCAATGTACTGAGGCGAGGGTTAAATACACCCCCTCTTATTAAAACTTCATCCCAAAGTTCAAAACAAAAATGGAAATTTCTTATGCATTTCAGTTGCGTCTTCCCAGGTTGCAGAATTAGGGCTATAAATGTCCCACAGAACATTAACTTGGTCGATCACATGATGCCTAAGCTGCCATGTTCGACGGTGCAATATGCATATCGGTTCGGCTGTCACGGCCCCTTCGTCTGGTATCTGTAAATTGCTCATGTCAATAATATTTGCAGAATCATAAATATAATCCCTAAGTGTTGATACATGAAAAACATTATGCATTCTATGTAGAGATGATGGTAGCGCGAGACAGTAGGAAACCGGTCCTCTCTGTTCTAACACTTCGAAGGGTCCCACAAACGTAACAGACATTTTAGTCCCTTTCCCAAACTTGATAGTTCTCTTTTCTGGTTTTACTCGCAAAAATACCTGGTCCCCAATCTTATATTCTCTATTGATTCTATGAGCATCAGCATAACTCTTCTGTCGTTCCTATGCTTCTTTCAGTTGAGCATGGATATCTTCCATCTGATCTTCCATCTCCTAAATCACCTCAGGTGCTAACAAATTTCTATCCTCTAGTCTGTCCTAACTCAAGGGTGTCCTACATAGTCGCCCATACAAAAACTCAAATGGTGCCATCTGTATGGAAATATGATAGTCGTTGTTATAGGAAAACTCTACTAGAGTTAGAAACTCCTCCCAACAGGAATGTTGATCCATTACATACATCCTCGGCATGTCCTCCAATATCTGGTTCACCCTCTCAGTCTTCCCTTCATTCTCAGGGTGATATGCAGTGCTAAAGTTAAGTCGTGTCCCCATAGCTTCCTGGAAGCTTGTCCAGAATCTACCCTTGAATACCGATCCTCGATCAGATATTAATTTCTTTGGTACCCCATGCAGTCATAGTGTCTCATTAATGAAGCCTCTAGCAATTTTCGTGGCCTAATAAGTATTTTTAATGGGAATAAAATGCCCACTCTTTGTGAGAGTGTCAACCACCACAAAATATTGTCATTCCTTTTGCGGGTCAACGGTAATCCCACAATAAATTCCATGGATATAACATCCCATTTTGATTCAGGAATGGCATGAGGTTGAAGTAATCCTGCAGGATGTCTATGCTCTTCTTTAACTAAATGACAATCCATGCATCTGGCGACAAATTTTACTACATCCGTATTCATCCCATTCCAAAAAAATAAGGGTTATAAATATGCATACATATTTCTCACTGTCGTATGTGCTCTATACACTGCTCGGTGAGCTTCTACCAGGATCATGTTCCTAAGCTCATCATTCATTGGCACATAAATACGGTTGTTGTACCTTAGAAATCTGCCAGTTTCCAATGAATAACCCTCATACCTAGGTAATTTCATTTGTTCATTCTCTAGTTCAACCTTCCATTCATTGTACAATGTGTCTCCCTGTTGTATCCCAAGTATCTTCTCCCTTAATATGATCTTAATCGGAATCACTGAAAAGATGCGGGGTCTGCAACTAAGTGCACCTGCTACTTTATCCAGGGTTCCCTTCACATAGGAAATGTTGAAATCCTACTCACTCAACTGCTCGGACCATCTCCTCTGTGTGGAATTTAAATCACTTTGGGTAAATATGTACTATAACCCATGATGATCTGTCTTAAGTTCAAACTTAGTTCGGACTAGATAATGTCACCATAAGTGTAATACATGCATTATCGCAGTCAATTCCATGTCATGCGTTGCGTATTTTTCCTCATGCATCCTAAGACTTTGGGAAGTGTAGGAAATCACCCTACCTTCCTGCATTAATACATATCTGATCCCTTCCTTCTATGCATCAGTTCTTAGGATTAGTGTCGTCGTTAGTAATTCCTTCAATTTCTCAAATGCTTTGGCACATTTTTCTATCCAAATAAAAGGCCAATCCTTTTTCTACAACTATGTGATGGGTCCCACAATCCTCAAGAACCCTTCCATGAATATTCTTTAATATATTGCAAGTCCCATGAAAATTCTCAATTCATGCACATTCATAGGAATTGGCCATTCCGAAATAGCCTCTATCTTTGCGGGGTCCACTGTTATGCTATCACCAGAAATAATATGCCCCAAGTAGTGGATTTCCTTATGAAAGAAGGAACACTTCGATAACTTCCCATATAGTTGGTTCTCTCAGAGACATTGCAATACCAACTTGATATGTTGCTCATGTTCCTCTAGTGTCCTTGAGGAGATCAGAATGTCATTGAGGAATACTTGCATGAACTTGTCTAGGTACTGGCGGAACATGACATTCATCAAGTTCATAAACACATTAGGTGCATTGGTCATCCCAAAAGGTACAACTACAAACTTGTAGTGTCCAAATCGCATTTTGAAAGCAGTCTTCGGGATATCTGCCTCTTCGATCCACAACTGATGATATCCTAATCGCAAATTAATCTTCGAGAAGATTGTTGCGCCCTTCATCCAATTGAACGGGTCATCGATACTTGGTAGAGGGTACTAGTTTCTCACAGTAGCTTTGTTCAACTCGCGGCAGTCAATGCAGAGACGCCATGATGCATTTTTATTTTTGACAAAAATTATCAGCCCTCCCCATGGGGAAACGCTCAGTCTTATGAATCCCATATCCTCTTGTAGTTGTATCTGTAGTTCTTTCAATTACAATACAAACATTTTGTGTGAGGCTCTTGGGATAGGTTAATTCCTCGGTTTTAATTCAATGGCGAAGTCTATCTCCCTCTGCGGTGCAAGTTCGGGTAAGGATTCCGAGACTATGTTTGTTAACACTTAGGATTCTTATGGGTTGTGGCAGAAGGGATCACTGAGGTAATTGTTTCAACTACATTGTTGTGGATGGAAACTATCATTTCCAAACATACATAGGGCTCTCTCTCTTACAACTCTCTTAGCATGCAAAAATATCTTTTTAATTAGCTGGTTGTGTATAAAAATTGGTGGCTAGACCTTTAGATAAGGGTTTTTTTCAGTTGTTTGGCTCAAGGATAGGTGTACCTTAGGGCATGGAGTCAAAATTTTATGGATTTTTTCTCTCACATATGACTGATTTGGACTATAAATTCAGAGGTAGAAGCAAGATAAATAATGTTTTTTGAAGTCAAAATATATCAACAGATGGTAGCAGAAAGGGAAATAAAGTCCATCATAGATTTAGAGAATTTATGAATGAATTCTAAATTGTAATTTCAGGAAGAAAGGGTGGGGTGTCTAATCATATGTATATAAAGGATGAAATATGAATTTCAGACCATGTAATCTTGATCTAGACGTTGTAGAAGAAAAACATTAATAGAAAATACCAGGAAGGAAAACATACATAGGAATAACATACATCAAAACACTCATTACAAGAATCTCTGCTCCAAAATTAAGTCTTCCAATTAATCTAAGGGATCGATTTTATTACATACTCAGAGTTTCTTATCTCAAAATCCCAACCGTTGGGCCTTATTCAGAACTTGCCTTTATAGGCTTACAAAACATCAAAAAATTCTAGACTACTTCATCCATATGTGGTTGTTTATTAAATATGCAACTATAATTGTTTGTAAAACGATTCAAACCTACTTATCAGTCTTATATATTGTTTATTCAAAACAATAACGAACTAGAAGTGACGAGGTCGTATTCTTTCCTCCCGCCGAGCTACTCGAACCAACTACTTCTTGATCTGCAGATGCGCCAATGGAAAACTTCAGTGCGCCGCCAGTGTAAACTCAGAGTGTTAAAGCTATTTGTTGTCCTTCAGATCGAGTAATTTCAGGCTGATTTGTAGGGATTGGCATGCTCTGCCTTTATTATTCCTTGAGATCAACTCCCAGTTGCAGAAAAATCAAGTCTTTTTCACCTTGAATACTACATTTTACACATCCACAAATTTATTCTTATAAACCATATTCAATCTGCAATCCACAATCTGGAATCTGCAAGCCGCAATGCGGGAGTTGGAATTCGGAACTTCCAAACAGACTTCGTCAAATTTCACCTACGACATCCACAATCCGCAATGTGAGACTCGGGAATCAGAACTGTCGATCGGACCTTGTCAATTTTTTCCTCCGCAATCCACAATCTGCAATGCGGGACTCGGGAATCAGAACTCTCGAGCGGACCTTGTCAAATTTCGCCTCCACAATCCACAATGCGGGTTTCAGAAATTGGAAACTCAATTTTGTACCCACGGGAAAATCGTTCCTCTACAATCCGCAATGCAGGTTTTGGAAATCAGAAACACAATTTTGTGCCCCCGGGAAAATTGCGCCTCCACAATCCGTAGTTCATAATGCGGGAGTCGGAAGTCGGTAACTCAACTACACCATTTCGAAAGAAAAAAAATTATGGCTTTCGTAATCCGCGATGCGGGTTCAGAAAGTTCGGAAAGTCGGGAAGTTGGAAAGTATTCTCATTGGATGCATTGTGGGTTGCTTCCTAGTCGTAGATCTGGTCGTGTCTTCAATCGTGACCCTTCAACCCCTTTTGAGAGCGGAATACCTCCCTTTTCTTCTGTTTCCTACTACGGCATGATCATTCAGTTGGAAATTTGTTGATACTTAGCCATTTTTTGGAGTTCCTTGCTTCTTCTTTGGCATAGAAAGTCAATGGAAAGCCTGGGGTTTCGGTAGGGGGATGTCCTTTCCTCCCCTTGTTGGATTTTTCTTGGAGGTGTTAATAGCAGCTCCAACCGGGGATTCTATCCTCCCTGTGAGGTAGCAAGAACAGTTGACTAGTGTCCTTTTTATTTCTCCTTTTTTTCTTAATGCAAATAAAATTGAAAAAAATAACTGAATGAAACTCAAAAAATGGTAATGTATAGTGAGGGTGGGTTGATAGACTCATTTTTTTACTCGATATAGTGTGTTTAAGAACCGCCTATTTACTGGTCCTTTACCTATTGGTTCACCCTCTTTGTCTAGCAAAATGAAAGCATTATTTCCATGGTAAGCAGTGACTATATGAGGTCCCTGGCAGAGGTTATCAAATTTTTGGGATTGTTCTTCTCTTTTAGCATCCCATTTCAGCACCAAATATCCTACTTGGAAATTATCAACCTTGGTTCTTTTTCAAAATCTTCTTGACTTTCTCTTGAGATATCATAGATTTAGTATGTACCATGTTCATCGTTTCTTTTATCTCAAACAATTGATTGGCTCTCCTTAGCTGAGGTTTTGGTTTCTCTTCTTTCTCTTATGGGAGTCTCATTGCAGGCCCTCTGAGGGAATCAAGTAATATCACCTATTTTCCATACACCAATTTGAAAGGAGAAGTTCCAATGGATCTCTTGGAGGTATTCCTATCAACCCATAAGGAAAAATTCAACTTGGTATGCCAATCCCTCTTATTTTCCCGCAACAAATTTTTAATAATTCTAACCAAGATATTGTTAGATGACTCAGCTAGTCCATTTCCCTGGGGGTTTTATGCAGTAAAATGACCCAATTTTATATGAAAATCACTGCATAACTTGTCCATTTTATTGGATTTGAAATCTTGACCATTATCAGTGATTATTTTAACAGGACAACCAAACATGGACATGATATTTTCCTCCATCCATTTTATGATGAATGTGTCTATGCCTTGTCTAGTTGGTATTGCTTCAATCCATTTGGTGAAGTAATCTATGGAAGTCAATATCCACCTTTGTTTTCCAGAGGAGTTAGGAATGATTTCACCAATGAAATCTAGTCCCCACTGCTAGAAAGGGAATTCTACATAGATTGGTTTTAAAGGTAAGGGAAGGAGCTTCCTTTTTCCTTCAAAGATATGGAATTCATTGCAAGTATCTACCTCTTTATAAGCATCATTGAACATAGTGGGCCAATAAAACATTTCCCTAATAATCTTGTTGATAGTGGCCTTCAAGTAATGATGTCCCCCACAAACACCTTTGTGAAACTCTTTTATGATCATTTTGGCTTCATCTTCCAACATGCAGTTCAATAAAATACCCCCAGGGTCTTTCCAATAAAGGATTCCATTTAGTATACAGAACTTTGCATCCTTCATTTTTTTGACCTAGCTTTTCTCTTATCCATCTCAGGGGGTTATTGTAAGTTTTGCAAAACATATATAATATCTGAGTACCAAGGATATGCTAAGAATTTGTCCGATACCTGCAACAGTGGGTCTTGAGCAGTATCCTCTAGCATGTGTGAAACCGAGTTCACACTTAGTGAATCCCAGTTTTCTTCAGCCATGAGTCTGGCTAGCTCATGTCTATTGATAAGCTTTGTGGGATTTATTTCCAAGTCGTATTCCAATAGTACAACTATCCATTTTTCCCTTCGACCTTTTGTATTGGACTGTGTCAATATAAAACATAAACTATGAAATCCTTTAAATTTTTTATCATGGCATAGGTTTGTTTTTCCATGATATTTTATTTGAGATAAGGATCTCTGATATCTCTACTGAAGAAGGCTATGGGATAATCATTCCCTTCCTGATTTTTCTGTAAAAGTACTCCATCTATAGAATTTTCTTAGGAAAAATAAAACATAAGAAATTATTTTTTAAAACCAGGACTGATTAGCACAGGTGCTTCAACAATTGCCTTCTTTATGTCTCCAAATGCTTGCTTGTCTTCAACAGTCCATATGATCTTATTATCCTTTTTAAGCATGTTTGTAATTCATTTCATGATCTCTGCAAAGTTGGGGATGAATATTCTTAAAAATTTTACTCTGCCCAGAAAATATTGGACTTCCTTTTTACTCCTAGGGAGCTCAATTTTCTATATGGTGTCAACTCTATCTGGGTAAATTTTAATTCCATATTTAGATATTATATGACCCAACAACTTACCTTCTTGCATGGAAAATTTTTACTTTTTGGGGTTAAAAGAAATCCCAAACTTTCTGCATTTTACAAACACTTGATGTAAATGTTTCAAATGCTCTGCATCATATTTGGAATACATGACAATACTATCATCCATATATATAACCACAAACTTATCTTTTTATTCTGCAAAAGCTATGTCCATAGCTCTCTGAAATGTGGCTCCTTCATTCAATAGACCAAAATCCATTTTTGCATACATGAAATTTCCCCAAGGTGTGGTAAATGTTGTTTTGTCCTGATCTTCTGGTAGTACTTTTACCTGATTGTACCCCGAGAATCCATCCAACATGGAAATCCTTGATACCCCTACAACATTCTATAAAATTGATCCATTTTGAGCAGGGGATAGTTATCTTTTAGGGACACTTTATTCACATTTATGAAGTCAATACAAAGTTTGATTTATCCATTTTTCTTCCTTACTAGGACTATGTTGGCTATCCACTTTGAAAATATTAATTTGACTATGATTTTGGCTTCACATAGTCTCTTCACTTCCTTTTATATAAGAGGGAGTAACATATGATTCATCCTTCTTAGCTTCGACTGCTTGAATGGTTTTTCACCTGCGTTCATTGGTATGGTGTGTTGCATGATAGATGTATCATATTCCTCCAGGTCTTCATAACACCATGAAAAAACATCAGAAAATTTTCTCATTAAATCAACATATTCAGATTTAGTACCTAGGGTTAGAGATTTAGATATCTTGACAATATTAGGTTCTTCATCATCCCCAATGTTATAGCATTCTACTTCATTGTGGTTTGGAAGAACTTTAGGGTTTTCGGCCACATCATTTTAATCAAAAAGCTTTTCGAATGGTACCAACACTTTGGGGATATATTTGATTTTCAGCTGCAAGATCTCTTTATCTCCCAAAGATGTTAGAAACTCTATTGGCTCAGGTTCCCATTCCTCACTTTCACAATTTTCTTGATCAATATGGGTATTGGAAAACTCCTCAGTCATATCTAGGAATTTCTTTATATGTTGATCATCTTCAAATATTTGCCAATGTCTGGTATTGTCAGGGATGGAAGGCCTATGCTTTATATTGATTATCTAGGTTTCGGTGGGATAAACAAGGAGTTGAAATCTACTAGCAGAGCTGGCTAAGAGATCTGTTGTTGTGTTCTACTCTCTAGGGATGAAGTAAATATTGTGTTGTGTAAATAAATTATAAAACATATCCCACACAACATCCCGATAAACCCTCATTTTGGGGTGTTTGGTCTCATAAACCCCATTTACTTGTTGGATTATCAGCTCCGCATCCCCGTAAATTTTTATCTTTTTAGTTTTGATATTCCTGAGCGTGTTCAACCCTAGCAACAAAGATTCATATTCCACTACATTGTTCAAGCAATCAAACATTAGTTTAAAAGAATGTAATACGGAGTATTTTTTTCCTTCATCTGGGGGGCTGATCCATACCTTTTCCCCTGCTCCTTCCTTGTTTACGGCACCATCAAATCTCATAGCCCATTGATCTTCTTTTTGGGCTGTGGATGTAGCTTCTATTTCTAGTTTTGATTTTTCATCACTGCCCTCTTCTATTTGTTGACCACTGTCTTTTTTTCTTGTAGAACTATCAACGCATTGTATATCTTTCTCACTATTAGATCTATCATCTGGATCAGGGAGATCAATAATTTTCATATCTTTTTATTCTGAACCAATATCATAATAGAAAATTGAGGATCCTATATCAATATCTACAACAAATATGGGATGATTATCAGGATTTCTTTTATTGCTTACTACATAGGACAATCTATGTTTTATATATAGTTTTATGTTTTCTCTAAAAACATGGATGGTGGCATAAGACATGTCCATATGGAGAGTTCCTTTCAGTTTAAATTCCCAAGATCTAGATAATAACATCCCAAATTTGGGGGGAATATCTTCCATTACCACATCCATTATCACATTCTTATAATGTATTTGTGTCAATGAGACAACCATGTCTTTGATCAACCCTAAACATTGGACTCTTCTATAATCAAAGGAGATCAAATATTTATAAGGTTTGGTGATTTTCAACCCTATACTTTCCACCACTGATCTTGGCATGAGGTTATGTAAGGCCCCAGAATCCAACATGGAATTATGTAGTATATGATCATGTATGTTCAGACTCATATAAAAAGGGGGAACATCATCTTTCTGAGCACTTTCAACATGGGGGCCAAATAGAAGGGTGGGCTTGTCATCATGCAAATTAAGAGTATCCAGCTGCTTTCCTTCCTCTCCCTTCACTATTTTCAGAATCTGATCCTTACACTCTGTATTTTTTACCAACTCATTGAAGGGAATTGAGAGTTTTATTTTAGAGATTTCATTTTCTAAACTGAAAGAAGAATGAGTCTTCTCTATTGTTTAAACATTACTTTCATCCCTTCCTTCTGGGCCCTTGTTGGGAGCTTCTGCTTCCTTTTCAGTTGCTTTATCAAAGGTAATAGTATTTGGATCACCGTTCCTATCAGTTTCTTTTTTATATTGTTGTAATGTACCTATATTAGTGAAAATAAAAAAAAACCTCCTTCTTCTTGTAAGTTCTTCCTGTCATGGATTATATATTTATAGAATTAATGTTCTGCAATGTGAAGAGTATCGGTTCTTGCATACAGTATCTAAGTGTTTAGGAAAATTCTAACAAGGTATATTTTATCGGTCTCGCTTTTGTCGTGGAAGTAAATATGATGAAATGTTTGTGTAAAGTTCAGCCATGAAATAATACTAGCAGTCTCTTTCCCTCTTATATGATCTAAATGTATGTTTAAAAAGGTCAATTGTCTAAATGTCCATCCTCAGGCATGATGATCTTGATGAGAGAAGTTGAACACACCCTGAAACTTTGGGGTTGGTCTAAACACTCTTGGCGGAGTTGCCGAGAGGTAAGGTGTGAATGTTTGAAACCTATGGACTTACTTAGCAATGTCGCTAATGCATAATTACTTGTCAATTCCTTGCAGGTGCCCCTTGGTGGCCATCAATTGAGTAACTCCATCTTGTAAAAACTCTCAAAATGCAAACACCCTTTATGTTAAACTTGTGTGGGTTGAGGTATTTGTCCTTATGAAAAGTAACCAAGTGCTTTGGTTTTATAAGACTATACTATATAGTTTGCAATTCGCATTTGGTTTCTATCGTGGTGGTTGGAGGTATTAAATGTGCCCATGGCATTCAAGGGTATCCCAAAAGTGGTCAAATCGTGAAATTACTTGTCTTTTGGCTAAGAGGGGGTTCTATTTTTGGTTTGTGAGGCAGCTACACCTGGCCTGAGCTACGCTCATGGCCAGGGTAACGTTTGGTGGTCATGGAGGCGATGAAGGAGAACTCTTACAGGTAACTACCTCTACTGTCACTCCTTGTAACTCCTTTGTTTTCCTCTCATAAGTAAGGAGGTATTCAGGTCCTGACTTCGTGTGGGTTTCTTCTATTTGCAGGTATGATGTGGCTCTCAGCGTGGGGCAGCAGGGAACCAATACTAACTATACGAAGCGTTTGAAGTGGTAAGTCCAGGGTTGACTCAACCCCCCACACCTACCTGTCTCGGTTGTTGGAGAAAGTTTTGATGGTTTGGAATGGAGAGACTTCGTGAGGCCATCGGCTCACTCAGGTTTTGGGAGTCTCCATAGTGGTCGCCTTTGGCTTGACCAGGATTTTTGAAACTATCGTTGTAAATATTATTTTTGATGGGTGAAACTTATGAGGGTTTCCCTGCTTGCGGTAGGGTCTAAGGTTTGGTCTTGGTTGCTTTTACTGGAATCGTTCCTGTGTATAAAAGGATTTGAAAGAATATTTCCAAGTATGATGTAATGATTGTGGGTCCTCGTTTTGCTGTTCATAATGGGAATTTACCTCTGCGTTTTCTTATATATGAGACCCAAATGTATGAGTGGAGAAAAATGGGGTTTGTGTTATATATGAAGATCGCCCTTTCTCTATTCTGCGTTTTCCGGTAGCATGAAAGTTTATGTATGGATGACTATTGATAGTACTTTCAAACTGAATATAATCGTTTTTCTCCTCTGTATGGAAGATTTGGTTTAAACGTTTGTTGCCAAAGATACTTTTGCCTCTAGTCTAGATTATTAAATGGGACTTGGTCTTTTGATTCTAATAGTATGAGACGTCTAACATTTTTCATCGTGGGATTCGATCCTTGAGTCCATCAGGGTTCTAGAGTTGCAATGTAAATCTTACGAGTCTGTATCTATTGTGTTGAGAAGTAGTAACCCTTGAAATTTCTATTGTATTTCACTATGGCTTCAATAAATCGTGGATACTGTGTAATGTTCCCATGTTTAGTTCCTGGGTGATTTAAACGATGAGATTTGGTTATTTTCTTACTACTGTGTTTCTGGGATTGCATTAGGTAGAAAACATAAGGGTTTAAATGGGTGAAGTGATAGAGGGATTCGATCCTAATTCCTACGTTTAAAACTAACGCTTGTTTGTATGTTAATGTATACGGTTCTGATTGAAAGTGGATGTGGTGCTGATGATTGTCAACTCATTTGATTGAAAAGTGACTGTGTAAAAACCTCCTGTGTTTTTGTTAAAGTTGTAACCCTAGCTGCTAAAGGTTTTTTTTTCGAGAACAAATATGGGTCGATAGGATAATACTACGTTGTAGTGTTTATTATGATAGCAGGGTCAAAAGGTAAAGTTGTGGGTGGGGTTTGATCTCGTGACCAGTAGGTTGATACGTTTAAAGAAAACGATAGGTGAAAAGCTATGTGTACAGTGGGCTGTTGATCTTTGAAATGATAAATCGTTGGGGTTCAACAATTTATAAAGTAAGTTGTAAAAGAAATGCCTAATTCTAATTTTGCAAATCGTATCTCCTTGAAATGCCTGATGCATTATCTCTTTGTAATGAGTTGCATGTTGGTAGAAATCGTATAGTTGTTAATAATATGGAAGTACACCTATATTTAAAGAACAGAAATAAATAATACTATTGTGTTCTCTTCCACTAATGGATGTGTAGTGTGACTAGGGTATCTGATGTTTGTCTTGCTATTGTTATCGTTTCTATTTAATGTTTCTCAAACATAAAGAGAATGACAATAAACTATTTAAAGAGAACATCAGAAATCCCTCTACTATGAATTAGTAATACGATTCAGACAGAAAACATAAGTATTTAAAACAATATAATAACCCTAAGTTAGCTTATGGGGTGTCATCTAGCATAGGCTAGCTTGGCTAGACCTGCTAGACCCTCCACTGGGTTCTGGGCAGAACTTCTAAGTTGTTAATATTTGTAATGAGAACAATACTGAAGTATCAATTCTAATTTAAAATCCTAGGTTTATTATAACTGGAAAATGGAACAATTAATACTACATACATGGCTGCTTGGGCTAGCGATCCTTCTTATAGAAGCCTGGTTGCTTGGCACTTGATCCCTTCTTGTAGAAACTTGCACACTCAACAATAATTAATGCAGAACCTATTGTATTTTGTTAACCTGCCAGGATGATTTCTTTAGCTGGATAATGTTGGGGCTACCATGTTCCTCCCAACCATGACCCTTAGACCGTTCCTGGTTCTAGCTGGATCCCCCTGAGCTAGTTCCAACATGCAAATGAGAGATAGAGGCCCTAGGTTCACTACTGGTTCGGTTTCTTGGAGCAGAAAAACTTCTCTTTGATTACCATAAGAGAATGATAACGAAGAAAGATAGATGATCCCCTACAACTTGGGATCTGCCCTCTTTAAGTAGGGGAGTCTTGAATTCTAACTGTTGGAATAATTAGTTTCTTTAAATTAAGTAAATAATATTTAAAAGATATTATTTAATAAATATCTAGTCTTTTGCACTAAGACTTTTTCAATGGTTTAGATCTATTAGTGATTTCTGATTTAAGCTCTTTAATAATTAGTTTCTTTAAATTAAGTAAATAATATTTAAAAGATATTATTTAATAAATATCTAGTCTTTTGCAGTAAGACTTTTTCAATGGTTTAGATCTATCAGTGATTTCTGATTTAAGCTCTTTATAATAATTATGATAACAATAGTTATAATAATAATATTTCTAACCTAGGTATTAATACATTAGTAATACTATTTATAAATGTGGATTCCCACTAAATATCAATACTTTATTAATACTATTAAATCATGTGGCATCTCACTATGCATAAACTATATGCAATAATGTCTTTCATAAATAATTAATCACATCATTATCTATTAAATATGTGAATATGCTCACAGTAGATCCAAAGAGATGATGTAAACCTCACAATGAAAGAATTTAGGAATGACAGAAGAAGAATAGAGCAGAAGAACATAGATCCAAAGGAGCTCAGATAGAGGCAGAATAATTACACATGTTACATTAATCTGAATAGTAAAAAGGTAAATATACAATGCTCAGGATTCGAATACACTAGGTGTGATTCGAATTAGCCTGCATGGACAAATCCATAATTAGTGGAGTGTCATCAAGTCATAACTAGGATTCCAACTCATCATTAGTGAAGTCATCAATGCACAAGTGATAGTCAAATTGAGTCTAACTGAATGTGGTAGGTGTAACTGGCACATGGAAGCACTAATGTAGTGAAGGAGGCTCAGTGGAGGGCGCTCATGGAGCTAGCTGGAGTCAGAACAACCTATCTAGTCACACTGGAGGTCCATCAGAGTGATAAGGTCAGTAAAGAGTGAGTCAATCCTAAAATCAGGGAGAGAACTCTTGTTAACTGAACATAACTGGACTTGTAGGTGAAGAAGTGCGCCTCTCTCATGCAGTAGGTGAAAGGAGGGCGCACTAGGCACTAGGAGGGCTGAAATTGACCAGGAAGAAGCTCCGAGGGCTAGATAACTGAGGGCTAGGTACTGGGATTGATGACTGGAAATGCATGCAAACCCTAGAATGCATGCAAACCCTAAAAGTGCATGCAAACCCTAAAAGACTGAAAATGAAAATGACTGAAAATCTAGTAGGACTAGGATGGAGTATAGGAATATCCTACCAAAATATTCTTAATAATGATATTTAAATATTGTATCTTTACATGATACTTAGTTTTAACCACTTAAGGGTAAGGTCCACTTCTTTGGACGTTCTTTCGGTAAGCTAGAATAGGCACCTCTAGTCTCTCTCTTTGCATGTCGGATTCCCTCGTTTAACATGGTAGTTCTCGCAGTATTTGATGATAGATAAAAGATGAATCATTTAATCAAATTAAATAAATGTGATGAAAGTAAAAGTGCTATTCAGAGTCTTTTCTGACTCAACACTTTGAGATCCAGTAACCTTGAGTGCTCTTCAGAGCCTTTTTAACTCAACAATCTCACATGGGTGTTACGCTAGTGCAATTCCAGATCCTCTGCTCAACACTAGTGCTAGAATGTGGTCGTGAGGCACATCTAGAATATTTAAGTTGCCTCGGATCCGGTATTCGTTTATCAATCTTGGAGTGTTCCAGGGCTTAGGCCCAATACTCAATATACCTCAGGGCTTACTCCCAGTACATAAAAATTCTTCTAGGTACATGGAGGCTTATGCCCAGTACATAGGTTATATGTGTGTTTCTGAGTCCACGCTCAACACAATCGTAAGTCAAATCATGTAAAATCATAGCTCTACACAGTAAGTAACAAAAGATCATCTCAGTATATTAGGGTTTGTACCCATATCAAAGCTGAAGAACATCATTAAAACATTGGTGCCTTCTCGCCCAGTATACACTCAAATAAAGAAGTTAGTCGGGGAAAATGCCCGATATGTCGATATCTAAAAGAATACATCATAGGTGCTAGGGCTCATGCCCAATACTCAAAATAAAACATAGGTGTTGGGGTCGTGGCCCAATATAATAACAAAAATAGTTAGTTCGAAATTCGGGATATTACATCCCTCCCCACTTAGAAACAACATCGTCCCGGTGTTTCTAGGGACTAGGAATGAGGTCATGAAACAAGGCAGGGTATGCCTGTTTCATGGTGGTCTCATTCTCCCAAGTAGCCTTGTCTGGTCCAAAGTGCCTCCATTGCACTTTCAGCTGATTAATGGTTCTCATCCTATGCTGCACCTCTCTCTTGTCCAGAATGTGGAGTGGTTCTGGCGTGAACTCCCCTTCGGGCTCCACCTGTAATAAGGACCAATCAATAACATGTTTAGTATCGTATACATATTTCTTTAATAATGAAGCATGAAAGACATTATGAACTTTTATATGCATTGGTAAGGCTAACTCATAAGCCATCGGGCCCTTCTTGGCCAGTATTTCAAGAGACCCACAAAATCTTGGGGCTAGTTTCCTGCAACGTCCTAAGCTCAACAAGCTTCGTTTTGCCTTTATTTTTAGAAACACATGTTCACTGACTTGGTAGTCTTTGTCTTTTCTTTCCTTGTCCGCATAACTCTTTTGGAGGTCTTGTGCTTCTTTCAAGTTCATTTGTACTTTGGAGACTAGTTATTCCAAGTCTTTTAGTAGGTCGGGACCTAACATGAGTCTGTCTACTGGACTATCCCAAGTCACGGGTGTCCGACATTTCCTGCCGCAGAGTACCTCCAAAGGACTCATTTTGGCCGATGTTTGATAACCGTTGTTGTAGGAAAACTCTGTGAGGTGCAAATAATCTTCCCACTTGGTGGGGTTGTTCATGACATACATCCTCAACATGTCCTCGAGGATTTGGTTTACTCGTTTTGTCTGTTCGTCGGTCTGGGGATGGTACGCGGTTGTAACATCCCAATATTTTCATAAAATTAAAAAAAAAAAAATTAATCGCCAAAAAGGGGCTAATATTGTAAAATGCGGAAATGATAATAATCAATATTCATTAATTAATAAAAGTGTCGCTTGGTAGGAACAATTTAACGATTGTGTCCTTTGTCTTTTAATGATCTCATGAAAATCAATTGTTGATTATGTATTTTGTTCGTACGCTGGAATGATTGAAAATTTATGATGTAATGGAAAACAAAATTCTTTGACAAATGCTGACAGTTTAACTTTTCTGGATGATGATGAAAGGGGTCCCACGAGGTCCCTAAGGATTACTTAGTGACTCTATTAAAGCATTGCATTCGTCCTTCCTGTGCAGATTCGCAGGTAAGAAAAAGAGCGACAAGAGTCGAGATTTTAAATAACCGGGATAGAAATCGAAACTGCTTATGAATTTGATGCTACAGGTATGACCTCTTCTCAATGCTTGTAATATGAACCTGTCTCTCTCACGTCTGCAGATAACGTCTATTTCAGGGTGTGATTGTTGTGAATGTGTCCATCAAGTGTTGATGAATTTATGTCAGGTCATTCCATGAATTCCTTGCAGCTGTTAAGTAATTCTTTTTATAATAATGACGGTGACAGGTTGACGACAAGGTCGCAAGGTCTTAAGTCATACTATGGAGAGATTTGACAAAATGGTTCTACACTCTGTTTCCTAGGTAGTTAAAATGGTGACGCTCTAAGTATTAACACCCAACCATGCAATGAATGCGATGGGTCCTTGGGTGGCACCATACCCTAACGATGTGTTTAAATGACTTATGGTGTGGACAAGCTTTATGAGCTTACAACGAGCCCTATAGCGAACTATATAAAAGTCTTAATGTGAAGGGAGGAGTCAAACCATATCCTATGGTTGCTCGCGACCTTAGTGGATATTCAAATGCTATGATTAAGTTTCGAATTGGTTATATGGATCGTATGAGACCTTGGTTATATGCTATCGGTTGATCAATATCCATTGCTAAAGTTTACATGTTTAAACTTTTAACGTAGATTCGTATGGGTTGGCAGGTGGAATGATGGCCCTGCAAAAAGCCTATAAACGAATCGTTGGTGTAATAAATGGTTCAATTTGCAATTAAAGTGCCTGGCCACTGTGTTAGGGATAGTGTTACATGCATGTCTATGTGGAAGTTTCGGCATGAAAAGGTTTGGCAATTTGATGAGTTGTAGCAGCCTCCTGCCCTGCTATCATCTGATATGGCAACTCCGTGGCTTGGGAGGTAGATGAGCCATTTAATGCTGCACCTGCCACCTTCCAACGTGGCTTTATGTGGGTGAATCTCTGCCGTTGATCGTTGTGTATTGGGATAAGTTGAACCCTCGCGTAACTTATGGATCTTTGTAATGTTTCTTGGTCATTTGCTCGGTGGTATAGTTTGGGAGGTGAGGCCAACCGGCCGAGAAACACTTAGGGTTTGCTGGTTTTTCTAGCCTCCCTAAGGCTCGATCCTGAGACCGGTAGCAACCCTGGGTCTGCAAATAAAAATTATTCATGGGAGTCAAGTCTGGAATGACAGTGTGGTAACCTACAGGTGGGATGAGTGCATCTGTGCCGGCATTGCCGTAGCTTGTAAATCTGGGTTTTTCAATTGAGTTGGAAGTTTTGGGAGGTATCCCTCATCGTGGTCTTCTAAATGGGTGCACCTCCTTCATGGTGGATGGATGCGGCTACGTCGAAAAACTCTGTTAACTCAGGTAATGTATTCGTTTCAAAGGTTCTCCCACTATTCTTTGTTGCATGCGTTCTATTTCATGATCCGATGCTAATCTTGTTGCATGGTTGTTGGCAGGTGATCCTCAGCGACTCCACAGGGTGCCGGAACAGTTGAAGAGGAAGAGATTTTAAGAGAATCCACCAGTAAGATTCGGTGGTATCCCTCCTTAGTGGTTCTCCTAGCATCAGACTTGATGGGCAAGTGCTGGTAGCATGCCTTCGCGGCAGTGGCTTGTCTCACCTACAGCATTTGGCAACCTTCAATTTTTTTGAGTTCCGTTGATAGAATAGGTGATGTAAGAGTTTTAAAGTATGTGGCCGGCCATGCCTGGCATCGGCAATTTTATCAGGGTTGAACCCTTGTGTTTGCAACCGTCTTGCATCGTTCTGCTTATGTCTTATCGTTTGAGTAGTTCTGGGTTGATGCAAGAGGAGATATGTTGACAGTAACTTTGTTTTCAATATTTGCTATGTGTATAAATGGTGTGGGGTTTCGAAAGGAATCCCAGCAAAGATAGTGGCGACCGTAGGGTGTAACTACTGTTGTTTTAAATGGAAACGATAATGTTCAGGGTTTAATGGTTATGTTTAGTAAATGGGTCTTCTCATTTTTGTATCTGTGTCTAATCGACGTTTAGATAATTTGGGTTTTATTTCTGCGTAAGTGTTGTTCGATTTCTTCAGTCTTGAACTTAGATCCAAGGATCGAGAAGCATGTTTTCAGTTGTTTGAATAAAAAGTGGCTATAAGCCGAGAAATAGAAAGAAAGATATGGTTTGTTTTGAAGGCATGAGTGATATCGTTTAAACCCTAGATATCGATGTGAATGAAATATATATGTCTATAATGATGTTTAAAGGAATAAGAATAACGACTCTTGATTCTGCAATTTAATTGTTTATGGTGATGAGACCTTCGTTTTGGCAAATGTTTAATGTTTATAAATAAAAATGTATTGAAACCCTGTTGATCCCGGCTAGGGTGTAGAGATATTACAATTTAACCTGTTAATTTAAATAAGCTATGTTTTCCCTAGCTGTTAATAACTTGGTATTTCTGTGATGTAAGTTTTTATCATATGCAATTGATGGTTCAAGAAACAAAGATAATAACAGTGCAATCGTCCAATAATTTGATTGCTTATGAAATGCAGTTTTTCTATACTATCTATTTATACCTGTATTCGTCCATTTTGGACCTCAGATGAAAGAATAAAATACACTGTAGTTTTCTTTCTGTCTGTGCAATATAATACAGTGGAGACAATATTCATATAAGATCAATCAAATTCTAAAGCAATAAGAAGATAGAAGAATAATGGGAATATGGTTAAACAGAATGCATACTATTGTTTTCTTTGAAATAACTAATAAAGATCGGAACTCTAGTTGTTAACATCGTGATCACCTTCAGGAAAAAGAATCTACTGCCATACTTAGTTTCAGTTACGTTGCTTCAGCATGCAAGATTAAATGGTAAAACAATACATGCATAGATCTAATCTACAGCTGCTAAAAATACAAGATGCATGATAAACATAGTCTGTGCATGGGTGGTCCTTGGTTTAGATGTTTAGATGCATGCAAGGTTTCATTTTTAGCTGGGAAGATTTAATGCTACCTCTTTGTACTGGAGTACGATGCATCTCCACGCATGGGGAAAAATGCAGAGGAGTCATTTTATCGGTTCAACAAATCTATAATAACTAGGATCTGCCATTTTCTACTTTGGATCATTAAATAATAACACTAAACCATTTCCTGAGAGCATTCATGTGAATTGAAAAGGAAAAAACACTATAATAGAACCTGAGGGTAATGGGAGGAACAAACCACTCAAGAAACCCGTTCCACCCAACTTGCTCCCAAACAGCCAAGATGTCTGCTTTAGGACCCCCAATCCTATCCACTGATCCACCAGGAGGAAGAAGGTTCTGCAGCTTGGGACTTCCACTTGTAGCAACAAGAAAATTTATATATCTAGCCTTAACAGGCTTAGTAATTCCATGGGATCAGCACCAGCGCCTCCTGTCTGTCCTTCTCATAACATTTGCAGACTTATACTTGCACTCTCCATAGCCTCCCCTATTTGAATCTCTCAGCCATCATCTGATGAGCATGAGGAATGTTTCTGTAGAAAACATTGTAAGAGCTGCCTGTTCAATTCAAATTTCCCTTTATAGGCTGCCTACGTATTTTGTAATTAACTGGTCATTAGTGAGCTACCTGCTCACCTCTCTCCACCTGGAGAGAAAAATGACACAAAATCAGGGGGAGTTGTCCCATACCAATAGCTAATGGTAGAGTGAAAATGCTGCCATCTGTCCCAATCCTTCCAGCAGCTTCCATTCCTCCTAGTGGGCCAGTTGATACTCTTGTAATAGTTTTCTTGAGTGTTTGTCTCCCATTTTCATTTATTAAATAATAATAATGAGTCATTACATTCAATTTTGACCTACTTGGTCATAATTACAAACTTGTAATTATAATTTAACACAAAGTATTTTTGCAAAAAGAATAATAATAGGAAACAATTATTCTCAAAAATTGGGTAGGTGACAAGAGTACCTAATTGTAACTGGGTTTCCAAACCAGAGAACAATGCTCTCTAGAAGTTGCTAGTGAACTTCGTGTCTCGATCAGAAATGATTTCCTTGGGTATCCCATGCAATCGAAATATCTCCTTTAAGAATATTTCCGCGATGTGAACTGCCTTGCAGGTAGATTTTACCGGTATGAAGTGAGCTGCTTTGGACAGCTTGTCTACCACTACAAAGATGGAGTTTTTCAGTTTCTTACTCTTGGGTAAGCATGTAATGAAGTCCATACTTATTACCTCCCATTTCCATTCCGGAATGGGTAAAGGTTGAAATAATCCGGAGGGGTGTTGGGGTTCTGCTTTGACTAGTTGACACTCCTGACAGTTCGCGATGAACATGGCGATGTCAGCTTTCAACTTAGGCCAAAAGTAATGTTTCTTGATTGCTGATATCATCTTTTGATATCTGGGATGCCCTGAATAGGGTTTCTGGTGAAACGCGGTGAGAATGTTTGATCTAATGTCTCCACTCTCCGGGACGTAGAGTCTTTCTTTCGACCACAGTAGTCCTGACTCGTCTATCTTATATTCCTTTTGTTGCTGGAATAATTTCTTTTCCTGGATCTTTGCAAGGATTTCCATGTAGTAACGGTCACTCTTACATGCAGTTCGAATCTTGTGGTGTAAGTCTAAGTCGGTTTGACTCACCATGACTTTGTAAAGCATATGTCCTCGATGGCTCAAGGCATATGCAATCTTGTTTTCCTTGCCTTTTATATGCTTTAGTTCGAAATGGTATTCACTAAGGAAGGCTAACCACCTGGCCTGCCTTGCATTTAGGTTGGGTTGGTTGAAAAGGTATTTCAAACTCATGTTATCAGTCATCAATAGGAATTTTTTTCCCATGAGATAATGTCGCCACATCTTCAGAGCATGGATGATGGCAGCTAGTTCGAGGTCATGTGTAGGGTAGTTCTGCTCATGTTCTTTTAGTTTCCTCGATTCGTAGCATATGGAAAAATTGTCTTGCATAAGGACTCACCCAAGTCCTTCCTTGCTTGCCTCCGTGCAAACGACGAAGTCCCCATTGGGATCCGCGATACACAAAACCGGTGCACTAATCAGTAGTTGCTTCAGCTTTTGAAAGCTTTCTTCACATTTATCCGTCCATATAAACTTGTTTTCCTTTTTCTACAAGGCGGTCATGGGACATGCAATCCATGAAAAGTTCTCAATGAACTTTCGATAGTAGTCGGCTAAACCTAAAAACGATCTTATGTCGAATACGCATGTAGGTGTGGGCCATTCTTCGATAGCTTTGACCTTTTCGGGCTCGACGGCTATTCCCTTCTCAAAAATGATATGTCCTAAGTATTGAATCTGGGGTTTGTAGAAATCGCACTTACTAAACTTGGTGTAAAGTTGGTGTTCCCTCAGTATTCGCAAAACAATTCGGAGGTGCTCCTCATATTCTACTTCATTCTTGGAGTAGATCAAAATGTCGTCAATGAATACTAAAATGAACTTATCAAGGTATTTACTAAAGAAGTTGTTCATCATGCACATAAAGTTGGCCGGTGCGTTTGTCAACCCAAAGGACATCACTACGAACTTGTAGTGGCCGTAATGGGTTCTAAAAGCGGTTTTGTTGATATCCTCATCATAGATTCTCTCCTGATGGTATCTGGATCATTAGTCGATCTTTGAGAAGATCTTCACCCCTCCGACTTGTTCAACAAGTCGTCGATTCTAGGTAGTGGGTAGCGGTTCTTAATGGTCATCTTGTTGAGTTGGCAGTAATCGATGCACATCCGCATCATTTTGTCTTTATTCTTGACGATGAGTATCGGTGTGCCCCAAGGGGACACGCTTGGTCGAATGTACCCTTTGTCTATTAACTCTTGTAACTGAAGCTTGAGCTCCACCAGTTCTGGTGTGCTCATGCGGTACGGGGCTTTGGAAGATGGTACTGACCCGGGTGTTAGTTCGATGGAAAAGTCTAAGTCTCGTTTGGGTGGTAACCCCGGTATTTCTTCGGGGAATATATCTTTGAACTCTACAAGAATTGGAAAGTCTTCGATCTTCTGTTCCCTATCAGTTTCTATGTTTTGGATATTGACGGCAAAGAGTTTGCAACCTTTTCTGATACATTTCTTTGCTTGTAAGGTGGAGATCTGTCGGACTGACACTTTCTTAGGGATACCCTGAATTGTCTTCTGATCCCCTTGGTCATCCATGCAGAGTAAGGATTTGTTTAAGCAGTCCAGTAGGACATGGTGTTCCTCTAACCAGTCCATGCCAATAAGTACATCGTACGACCCTAGGGGTAGAATGTTTAATTCTAGCCTAGTTTGGAAACCATTTAAGTCTATCTCACAGGTTTTAACTAACTCAGATATCTTTCATTTGATACCGGTGGCTAGTTGTACTAGCCACGGTCTCTCGTGATGCTCTCGGTTCAACTTAAAAGTGTCTACTATCTTAGGGGAGATGTAACTTCGGCATGCGTCGGGATCTATTAAAACTGAAACAGTTGTGTTAGAGATCTTACCCTGAATTTCAACCATGGTGGCTTGGTGATCTGCCTGTCAGCCCTCAAGAGCAGCATAAATCCTGGGTGTCTTTTCCATGTCCCCAATGGTAGGTTCTCCTTGGACGTTGTGTAAAACACCATCCATTTTGCTGGGGCAGTCTCTGTAGTAGTGGATCCCTTGGCATTTCCAACAAGAGACGGTTGGTGGGACAACTTTTGCCCCTTTGTTGAAAGCTGGTATGTTGACAGGTGGTAAGGGTGCACTTGGTCGTGCTTGAGGTCAGTTGAAGCCTCTATTGGGCGGAAAACTATAGTTATTTTTCCGGTAAGGTGGAGGTCTAAAACCTGGTCTGTGGTTGTCCGTGAAGGCTCTGAACCTATCTCTATTTCTGTTGATGTTATCATTCCTTGGTTGTCCGTGTTCATAACACAGTCTTGCTTTATGTAAGGTCACATCAAGGGTTTTGGGCATGTCAAACTCTATCTTTTCTCTAAAGTTTGGTGGCAGCCCTCCCAAGAACTGTTGTATTTTGACCTTCTCGTCTTTAATGTATGGCACATAGTGCAGCAAGTCTAAGAATTGGTTGATGAATGCCTCCATAGTTAGGGAGCCCATTTTCAACTCATGAAATTCTTTAATTTTCTTTTCAAAGTATCTTTCGGACATATATTTGTCCTGGAATGTTCTGCTGAAAGTTTCCCATGTTATGTTTCTCAGTTCTTGTCCCTTGGTGTGTTTCAAGTCTCGCCACCATCTAGAAGCTTTACGATTCAGGTTGTATATGGCTATTCGGGCTTGCATTTCACTGGAGTAATTATGAACTTTGAAGTACTTATTCATTCCTAGCAGCCACTCCTCCGTCTTCTCCCCCAAGTTAATTTCTCCGTCGTAGGTTGGGGATTTTATCTTTCTGAATTCTCCTTATAAACTGTCGTCACTTTTCCTCCTTCTCTTGCAAGGAGGTGGTGAACATTCATAGTTGGAAAAATTCTTACAGTCCTCTTCCATTGATTCTGGTATGTTTTCACCCTGTTCTTCTCCCTTAGAACTGGCAGTTTTCTTTGGGTGACTTTTTGCCTTTTTAAAAGTATTGACTGAGAGTGTGAGCTCTTCGTGGGGTTTTTCCCCTGTTAAAGTCTAAAGCAACGCTTCATTTATGGCTTGCTTCTCTCTTCTTTCCTGCATGTTTTCATCTCGGAAACTTTGGAACTCTGCCTGCAGATTTTGCATAGACTTCATCAAATATGAGTTTAGCTCTACCACCCCCTCTTGCTCTCGGGGTGGTGAGTTCATATTTCTGTGTATGCTGCTGCCCTCTTCTGCATTCATTTTCAGACATTGTCTGTAACTGAAATGTTATATAAGTATAAAGAGAAGAAAAATGCGTTAGTTTATTTTCACATAAAACAAAAATAAAATTTAAATGTATGTTTTATGTTTACTGAGTATCGGCAACGGATGTTCTGTTTGCAATGAGCCCAATAGATCACTTAGTTTTTGTAACTGGGCTCTGATACCACTTGTAATATCCCTAAATTAGTGAAAAAAAAAATCCTTCTTCTTGCAAGTTCTTCCTGTCATGGATTATATATTTATAGAATTAATGTTCAGAAATGTGAAGAGTATCGGTTCTTGCAGACAGTATCTAAGTGTTTAGGAAAATTCTAACAAGGTAGATTTTATTGGTCTTGCTTTTGTCGTGGAAGTAAGTATGATGAAATGTTTGTGTAAAGTTCAGCCATGAAATAATACTAGCAGTCTCTTTCTCTCTTATATGATCTAAATGTATGTTTAAAAAGGTCAATTGTCTAAATGTCCATCCTCAGGCATGATGATCCTGATGAGAGAAGTTGAACACACCCTGAAACATTGGGGTTGGTCTAAACACTCTTGGCGGAGTCGCTGAGAGGTAAGGTGTGAATGTTTGAAACCTATGGACTTACTTAGCAATGTTGCTAATGCATAATTACTTGTAAATTCCTTGCAGGTGCCCCTTGGTGGCCATCAATTAAGTAACTCCATCTTGTAAAAACTCTCAAAATGCAAACACCCTTTATGTTAAACTTGTGTGGGTTGAGGTCTTTGTCCTTATGAAAAGTATCCAAGTGCTTTGGCTTTATAAGACTATACTATATAGTTTGCAATTCACATTTGGTTTTTATCGTGGTGGTTGGAGGTATTAAATGTGCCCATGGCATTCACGTGGTCTTTGGCCAGCTGGCTAAGGGTTTAGCAAGGGTTGCCCGAAAGTGGTCAAATCGTGAAATTACTTGTCTTTTCGCTGAGAGGGGGTTCTAGTTTTTGTTTGTGAGGCAGTTGCGCCTGGCCTAAGCTACGCTCATGGCCAGGGTAACGTTTGGTGGTCATGGAGGCGATGAAGAAGAACTCTTACAGGTAACTACCTCTACTGTCACTCCTTGTAACTCCTTTGTTTTCCTCTCATAAGTAAGGAAGTATTCAGGTCCTGACTTCATGTGGGTTTCTTCTATTTGCAGGTATGATGTGGCTCTCGGCGTGGGGCAGTAGGGAACTAATACGAACTATACAAAGCATTTGAAGTGGTAAGTCCAGGGTTCCCTCAACCCCTCACACCTACCTGTCTCGGTTGTTTGAGAAAGTTTTGATGTTTTGCAATGGAGATACTTCGTGAGGCCATTGGCTCACTCAAGTTTTGGGAGTCTCCATAGTGGTTGCCTTTGGCATGACCAGGAGTTTTGAAACAATCGTTGTAATTATTATTTTTGATGGGTGAAACTTATGAGGGTTTCCATGCTTGCAGTAGGGTCTAAGGTTCCGGTCTCGGTTGCTTTTACTGGATTCGTGCTTGTGTATAAAAGGATTTGAAAGAATATTTCCATGTATGCTGTAATGATTCTGGGTCCTTGTTTTAATGTTCATAATGGGAATTTACCTCTTTTTTTTCTTATATATGAGACCCAAATGTATGCGTGGAGAAAAATGGGGTTTATGTTATATATGAAGATCGCCCTTGCTTTGTTCTGTGTTTTCCCGTAGCATGAAAGTTTATGTATGGGTGACTATTGATAGTACTTTCAAACTAAATATAATCGTTTTGCTCCTCTGTATGGAAGATTTGGTTTAAACGTTTGTTGCCAAAGATACTTTTTCCTCTGGTCTAGATTATTAAATGGGACTTGGGATTTTGATTCTAATAGTATGAGATGTCTAACGTTTTTCATCGTGAGATTCGATCCTTGAGTCTGTCAGGTTTCTAGAGTGGCAATGTAAATCTTACAAGTATGTATCTGTTGTGTTGAGAAGTAGTAACCCTTGAAATTTCTACTGTATTTCACTATGGCTTCAATAAATCGTGGATACTGTGTAATGTTCCCATGTTTAGTTCCTAGGTGATTTAAACGATGAGATTTGGTTCTTTTCTTACTACTGTGTTTCTGGGATTGCATTAGGTAGAAAACAAAAGGGTTTAAATGGGTGAAGTGATAGAGGGATTCAATCCCAGTTCCTACATTTAAAACTAACGCTTGTTTGTATGTTAATCTATATGGTTTTGATTGAAAGTGGATGTGGTGCTGACGATTTTCAACTCATTTGATTGAAAAGTGACTGTGTAAAAACCTCCTGTGTTTTCGTTAAAGTTGTAACCATGGCTGCTAAAGGTTTTGCTTTCGAGAACAAATATGGGTTGATAGGATAATACTACGCTGTAGTGTTTATTATGATAGCAGGGTCAAAGGTAAAGTTGTGGGTGGGGTTTGATCTCTTGACCAGTAGGTTGATACGTTTAAAGAAAACGATAGGTGAAAAGCTATGTGTACAGTGGGCTGCTGATCTTTGAAATGATAAATCGTTGGGGTTCAATAGTTTATAAAGTAAGTTGTAAAAGAAATGCCTGAGTCTAATTTTGCAAATCGTATCTCCTTGAAATGCTTGATGCATTATCTCTTTGTAATGAGTTGGTTGTTGGTAGAAATCGTATAGTTGTTAATAATATGGAAGTACACCTAGATTTAAAGATTAGAAATAAATAATACTGTCATGGTCTCTTCCACTAATGGATGTGTAGTGTGACTAGGGTATCTGATGTTTGTCTTGCTACTGTTATCGTTTCTATTTAATGTTTCTCAAACATAAAGAGAATGGCAATAAACAATTTAAAGAGAACATCGGAAATCCCTACACTATGAATTAGTAATACGATTCAGACAGAAAACATAAGTATTTAAAACAATATAATAACCGTAAGTTAGCTTATGGGGTGTCGTTTAGCACAGGCTAGCTTGGCTAGACCTGCTAGACCCTCCACTGGGTTCTGGGTAGAACTTCTAAGTTGTTAATATTTGTAACGAGAAAAATACTGAAGTATCAATTCTAATTTAAAAGCCTAGGTTTATTATAACTGGAAAATGGAACAATTAATACTACATACCTGGCTGCTTGGGCCACCGATCCTTCTTGTAGAAGCTTGGCTAATTGGCACTTGATCCCTTCCTGTAGAAACCTGCACACTCAACAATAATTAATGCAGAACCTGTTGTATTTAGCTAACCTGTCAGGATAATTTCTTTAGCTGGATAATGTTGGGGCTACCATGTTCCTCCCAACCATGACCCTTATACCTTTCCTGGTTCTAACTGGATCCCCTCGAGCTGGTTCCAACATGCAAATGAGAGATAGAGGCCATAGGTTCACTGTTGGTTTAGTTTCTTGGAGCAGAAAAGCTTCTCTCTGATTACCATAAGAGAATGATAATGAAGAAAGATAGATGATCCCCTAAAACTTGGGATCTGCCCTCTTTAAGTAGGGGAGTCTTGAATTATGACTGTTGGAATAATTAGTTTCTTTAAATTAAGTAAATAATATTTAAAAGATATTATTTAATAAATATCTAGTCTTTTGCATTAAGACTTTTTCAATGGTTTAGATCTATCAGTGATTTCTGATTTAAGCTCTTCATAATAATTATGATAACAATAGTTATAATAATAATATTTCTAACCTAGGTATTAATACATTGGTAATACTATTTATAAATGTGGCTGCCCACTAAATATTAATACTTTATTAATACTATTAAATGATGTGGCATCTCACTATGCATAAACTATATGCAGTAATGTCTTTCATAAATAATTAATCACATCATTATCTATTAAATATTCTTAATAATAATATTTAAATGTTGTATCTTTACATGATACTTAGTTTTAACCACTTAATGGTAAGGTCCACTTCTTTGGATGTTCTTTCGGTAAGCTAGAATAGGCACCTCTAGTCTCTCTCTTTGCATGTCGGATTCCCTCATTTAACATGGTACTTCCCGCAGTATTTGATGATAGATAAAATATGAATCATTTAATCAAATTAAATAAATGTGATGAAAGTAAAAGTGCTATACAAAGTCTTTTCTGACTCAACACTTTGAGATCCAGTAACCCCGAGTGCTCTTCAAAGCCTTTTTAACTCAACACTCTCACATGGGCATTACGCTAGTGCAATTCCAGAGCCTCTGCTCAACACTAGTGCTAGAATGTGGTTGTGAGGCACATCTAGAATATTTAAGTTGCCTCGGATCCGTTATTCATTTATCAAGCTTGGAGTGTTCCAGGGCTTAGGCCCAACACTCAATATATCTCAGGGATTACTCCCAGTACATAAACATTCTTCTAGGTACATCGGGGCTTATGCCCAGTACGTAGGTTATATGTGTGTTTCTGAGTCCACGCTCAACACACTCATAAGTCAAATCATGTAAAATCATAGCTCTGCACAGTAAGTAACAAAAGATCATCTCAGTATATTAGGGTTTGTACCCATATTAAAGTTGAAGAACATCATTAAAACATTGGGGCCTTCACCCCAATATACACTCAAATAAAGAAGTCAGTCGGGGTCCATGCCCGATATGTCGATATCTAAAAGAATACATCATAGGTGCTAGGGCTCATGCCTAATACTCAAAATAAAACATAGGTGTTGGGGCCGTGGCCCAATATAACAACAAAAATAGTTAGTCCAAAATTCGGGATATTACAGTTGGTGAGAAGTAGATGGCTCAACAATAGCCTTTCCTTGGTCTACTATTACCTTTCTATTCCTTAAATTAGCTTATCTCCTACATCCCATACCTCTCTATCACACACACATGTCTGTATCTAATTGTACTTTTCCAGCTTACTAATAGATAGAATATGTAACTTACACCCGGTTGTCCATTACCTATCATTGTGTGCTTCGATCCACATATGGTTCTCTAACTAGGTCTCGATCTCGATCTATTGTGCTTGGACTGGATAAAGTGCTAGGTATATCTCATGCTATCCATTGTTGTTCAAGGTGTTTGCACAAACATTTATCACTTATAGAAGAATGTATTTTATTCTTATTGTTCACTCTTTCAGTACTGTGCAATAAAAATTCCATTCATTTGCCCCTTTACAGGTTCTGAATTAGGGAGTAAAATCCTTCTGAAATCGCATTTTAGTTATGTGGGTGAAACAACTAGCTTGCAGTTAGATAAAGATTGCATTGATAACAAAAGCTAGACCGGAAGTGAGAGAACTCATTTACTAGATAGACGTGGTCAATGGACAATGTTGGAAGCACATGTGGAAATAAAAATACTTTTCAATCCAGGCAAGACATATAGCCACTATGAGGTGCATGTTAGGGCTCCTTGAGGTTGCATTATTAATTTGCAATTATGTGCATGTTTCCTGTTAAGCAATGTGAGAAAAGAGTGCTCCATCTAATCATCTGCACATTTGCATTCGCTATCAATTGCTAGTTTTATCTGTGTCCTTTTATTAAATTGATAAAAGAGATTAAAATTAAAATATAATTAACTTTCGACTAAGACATGTGTCAAGAGGACTGGAATCTGTGACTCGCGCCCTCTCCTACTCTTCGAGGGAATAAACTATTCGAGGGAGAGTACAATGTACAAAACCCTAAATTCATACCTCGGAGGCCATTTTATTCCCAAAATTTATTGTCTTGCTTGTCAATTTTTGCTCAAGATTAGGCTATCATTAATGGCCATCAACCATACCTTCATACAAGGGTAAGCCTCACGCTCACGTATTCTTTATTTATCGGTAAAAATAACATACCCTCAAATAGGGGTAAGCCTCATGCTCACGTATTGCTTATATGCGTGGGATCATAAAAATTGTGATCCTGGGCATTAAATAAAGTAGAACCCCTGAACTTCCATCTATTTCCATTTAGTTAATGACTTGCCAAAAAAAATATTCGAGACCATTCATCACATTGTTTTCCAGATTGGCATATAAATAGCTCTCTCTATGATTGATTGGATTTTATTGATACTGCCCCATTTTACAAAATAGGCATTGCCACTGGACACACAAATAAGGGGTAGGAAACCTAGTCAGGAGATCGACCTCGAATACCTTTCCTTTGCAACCATAATTACAACTCCCACCTACAATGACTACTC
Organism: Larix kaempferi; assembly: GCA_027924585.1. Taxonomy (NCBI): domain Eukaryota; kingdom Viridiplantae; phylum Streptophyta; class Pinopsida; order Pinales; family Pinaceae; genus Larix; species Larix kaempferi. The sequence goes on from BSBM01001310.1 coordinate 11,024,554, forward strand.
CAAGCTTGACCTCAAACCTACAAATCCAACACCTACTTGAAACTTACCGATAGAACACTAGGGTCCTACCTCGACTGGGATACTCAACTAAAGAAAGGAAGATAACATGTTGGTCACTTACAAGCATTTTGACCAAGTTCCACAGAACTGATTCGATTGGATTTTCTTAACCAATTAATCTTCTGATGAGGCTGGACGGAAGGTACAACAGCCTAAGGCGACCAAGGTTGGAATTTCATTTCAACTATGCCCTTCTAACTAAATTTTTTTGACGTTTTGAACTTTTATCTTGCCCCTCACACAACATTTTAGTGAAAAAATAACCCTTCAACAATGAAGTTTTGTTAAAAAAATACCCTTTAATAATAATGTTTTTAGTAAAGAATTTAATCTTCAATTAAAATATATGCTTTAATTTCCAATTAAAAGATAACAACATAATCAATTACCCATGTTTTCATTAATCATGTGCTTTGAAAATTAAGGGTGGAAAAAAACAACCTACTAAGAGTGAGATAATTAAGTGATAAACTTAAGAAACAAAGAAAGCTTGGAACCTAGAATCCTTTCCAAAGGTTAAGGTCACTCCACATTTAATGCAACATATAAAATTTTGCAAGGTTAACATGTTGAATCAATGGTGCAATTGAAATTGTGAAATTTTAATTTTCAATTAAAAAATATGTTTTCATTATGGACCTTAATTTCCAATTAAAAGATAACATTTGACCCATTTACCCATGTTTTTCATTGATCATGCACTTTGAAAATCAAGGGTGGAAGGGTGGAACAAAAAAAAACTACTAATAGTGACACAGATAACTCAAACGTAACATGTGTCGACATTATGCATCTGAAGTACATTAACTGATAAAGTTAGGAAACAAACAAAATGTGGAACCTAGAATCCTTTCTAGAGGTTAATATTAGGCCACATGTAATGCAACATACCAAAACATTAAAGGTTAACATGTTGCATCAATGGTGTAATTGAAATTGTGGCATTGTATTCCAAAGGACTTGAGTTAAAAGGCAATATAGATATAATATGCTCGTCTAGAGGCAATTCATTAAAAAACACATCAAAATTGAGATTGTACTATGATGTTCTCCCATTCCTTTGTCAGAAGAATTTTAATAAGGCTATTTTTCCAAGGTATGGATTATTTTGGATTCCTCTACAATTATTGCACGTGAACTTGTACATACCAAGCTACAACAAATATTTCAGGGAAGTGGATTTGTCTATGTATTATCCATGATGCAAATCTTATGGTAAAAACTATTTTTTGGGCACAAGTTTTGCTAATATAGAGCAAGTGTTGTCATACATTTTTTCCATTCAAATAGACAACCATGGGATTGAATTTAATTTTCAATGTGTTTTTGTGGGGGAGGGTCAAAATTTGTACCAACCAGTTCATCCTTCTTTCTTCTTTGGGCCATTCACTTTCCCTCGGCTATAAATCGATAAGAAGAAACCACTCTCAACTTCAAACTTGGTTAGAAGCTTTTTTACCCATGAGTAAAAGTAATTGTTTCAACCAATTACTAAGACTACAAGAATAATAAAATGTTATTAATTTTTAACATATATCAAATAAATCATTTAAAAAAATGTGAATAAATAAGTGAAAATATTTTAGCAGGAAGACTTATAAATTGTAACTTGGAAGTATTGAAAGTGTACAAAGTGGGATTGGGAGCCTCCCACAACAAAACCTTGGTTCCATGCCTTTGTCTAGTCACAAGCGTTAGCCCAACTCAATATCAAAATAACAAAAACAATTTCGTGTTTAAGAAAAAAACATAATAGTCTCATTAAAACTTGTTTTTAGATTATTATCAAATTTTAAAAAAATATTGAAAATAACATCTTACCAAAATTAGTAGCTCCAAGTCCTTGGTAGAGAGAGGAGAGCACTTTCACATTGTCTAGAGAAATGGGTATCTAAATTCAGCAGGTGCTTCTAGCTTCTGAGGCCCATAACCAAAAAGCAACCGTGTCTGAAATTCCGTAGGTGATTATTGGTAGATTCGATACTATGATAAATTGATGATGCTTGGTAAATTCAAAAGCTAATAAATCATTGATGCTTGGTAGAAGGGCATGACCTCATATTGGGGAAATTCTAAGACAATATAAGAAAGAAAGAACACATGGAATGAAAGAAAATCCATCCCCATTGAAGGAAAACTCACCCATCTACTCTTCAATCAAATGGGAAAGTTCAATCTCCATTATCACATATATAATAACATGCCACATAATGCAGGAAACGAATATAGTCATACACATATCATAACAAGCTTCTTAATAAAAATTAATAACAGTTTGGAAAAATAATTAACCTTAAAAAATACGTCCTAGCAAATTTTTTACTCGTTCTTTGATACGGTTTGTTAAAACTTTCAACCGTATTTTGATGGGTAAAATGCCTCATGACTGGCATATGCCCATCAAATTCCATCCCTAAAGGCGATTGATGAGTCTTATGAGAAGGGTACACCAGCAGGCTATCTTCTTAGAGGGGTAAACAACAAGACAGTCTTCCCCGATGGGAAGAGACACAGACAAAGGATATTTTATTCAACGTAAAATCAACCCTTTAGTGCATGTAGGAGGCCCACATGGCCCGACAAGATTAATTAAATCCTCCAGAATACTCCACAAATTTTCTCTCATTTTATATTATATTTTTCTTTGGTTACATCCTCTATTTGAAACTTGTTTTAGGAAGCAGTCCTATTTCTAATTATTATTTTATTTTTTTCTAAATCCCGAAAGGTGGTTCCGCTTTGAGGTTGGGATGCACTGCCCCACTCTCTTCCTGACCGCACAACCCAGCAATACATGGGGGACAAAATCAATGAAGAAAATCATATGTAATAAATATCATTGTCAAATCGGCCCACTTAGATCACTGCCTACCTACCCTTTACATGAGCATCACATATGCCATAGACATACACATCTACATGCCTATACTGCATAACCGCCCAGATGGCACAAGAGACCCTACGCACATGCAGCCCAGATGGCACAAAAACCCTATGTGCATGCTGTCCAGATGGAACAAAAACCCTATCTGCATGTCGCCTCCAGCATGCTTCTAGAATTTTATTTCATTAATACTTTTTTGTGGTTACATCTTATAATTTAAACTAGTTTTGGGCCGTGCTGTAATAATTTTTTATTTTTTTCCCATGGCCTAGAGGGTTGGGCTCTCCTACCATAGAGGGTTGGGATCTCCTACCACAGGATTGCAAGCGCCATATCTCCTCGCCTGCTGTGATCCCCCTAGCTAAGCTGTGAGGCTCAACGCCCTCTCCCTTGTTGGGCGCAGTACAGTGGAATCACCGATATCTACGTAAGAATAAGAGCTAGAGTATGGAAACATGTATCTCACAGAGGAATGCGCACAGAGCATGCTCCAGGCCCTAGACTTCTCCCACTGCTTAGCATGTGATCTCTCTCTTTGACCAATCCAAGTTATGTGGCCGAGGAAAGTGCCTGGGTCAATTAAGTAAGCAGACAATGTAAGCTTAACAAGGCAGATCTTCGCTTCAGATAACTTTTGATGCCCCTCGCGGATGGGGATGATACGCGTTGTTCCCAACTATGTTTTTCATGGGCTACGGAGATGGATGGTTGGACACCTACGGCTCGTCGTGTTTGTCGTTTCCTCTATGGAGAAGGTTATCTTGACACTAGGGCTCATCGTTATGCTTAAGAGATGTTAGGTAAGAACTTGTGTTATAACTTGCCTCATGACTTGGGACTTGCTAGAAGACACATAACTTTGGGAAACTTGGCTCCATAAGTTAAAGGAATGGTCGATTTGCAGCAATTTAAAATCAAGATTTGGCTCAGCCAAAATCTAATGTATTTTAGCATTAATGTTGGGTCCAATGCTTTACTGGGGGAGCGACGATTGTGCTTGTTAAAGAGTTAATGATTCATCACCACAAAGAAATTCCATATAATACGCAGGCCAACAAAATGGAACATTTGTCCAAGGAATTCAACAAGATCTTGGGACATGGATTGACCAAGGTGTGCTAAGTAAATCGGGATGGTTGTTTCATTACAAAGACACATGTTGCTTCTAACATGGTTATGTCAGTCTCTTTGTGCGAAACAAACCTTTTGGAACCAATGAAAGGTAGTGAGTAGGAGAAAATTTGATCGCGATACTATCTAATCAAAAAATAAGAAGAGGGGTTTGAAATATAAAGTGGGTTTATATTTAATTTAGAGTGATGGTTTCCAATAGCAGACTCAGTGATGCGTATGCATCACTTCGGGATCATGTGGCTCATTTCTTGGTGATAGGGCCTACGAGCATATGGCTACAACATTTGTTTAATTTTTGCGGGTTTATATATGCCCTGAGCAAGTTATGCTCCGTGTAAGTTCGATGGGTCTGCAGGATTGAATACAAGTGGGATTATGTACAGTACCAACAAAAGTGGTGTCAACTCCATTACTGATATGATGGTAGGTTAGGTACATTCCATATCGCTTCTTAGTAATTTGAAGGTAGAACCATTTTTTTTAATCTCATTTCACTATATGTATAATTAACCTTAAGTTCACAATCTTGGACAAAATTGATACTTCCAAGTTAGAATTATTTCCATAATTGAAGGCTCTACACAAGCATTAAGATACAAAGAGTATTTACTTCCGATATCATCTTTTTATATCCTGAATGTCCTGAGTAGGGTCTCTGATGAAACTCTGTTAAAATGTTGGACCTAATGTCTCCACTGTCCGAGACATAGAGTATTTATTTAGACCATAACAACCCTGACTCGTCGATGCTATATCCCTTTTGTTCTTGGAATAACGTATCCTCCTGAATCTTCTTAATTATTTCTACATAGAATCGGCCATCCCTGCTTGTCGTTCTAATCCTGTTGTGCAACTCTGAATCAATTTGACTCATGGTTACCTCATATAGCATATGAGCTCGTCGACTTAAGGCATCGGCGATCTTGTTCTCCTTCCCTTTTATGTGTTTCAACTCGAAGTGGTACTCGCTAAGGAAGGCCAACCATCTGGATTGCCTAACATTTAGGTCAGGTTGGTCTAATAGATACTTCAAACTCATATTGTATGTTTTCAACAGGAACTTCTTTCCCATAAGGTAGTGTCTCCACATATTTAAAGCATGGATTATGGTGGCTAACTCTAGATCGTGCCTGGGGTAGTTATGTTTGTGTTCTCTTAACTTCCTTGACCTGTAGTAGATTGCGAAGTCATTCTGCATGAGGACTCAACGGATTCCTTCTTTGCTTGCATCCTTGCAAACAACGAAATCCCCATTGGGGTTAGCAATCCGTAGTATAGGTGCGCTAGTCAAAAGTTGTTTTAGTTTCTGGAATTTTTCTTCGCATTTGGTCGTCCAAAGGAATTTGTTTTCCATTTTTTGTAAGGCGGTCATAGGATAAGCAATCCGTGAGAAGTTCTCAATGAACTTCTGGTAGTAACCTGCTAATCCTAATAATGACCTTATGTCGGTGATGCAAGTAGGGGTCGGTCATTCCTCGATGGCTTTAATATTTTATGGATCGAGCGCTATTCCCTTCTCTGAAATGATGTGACCCGAATACTCTATTTGCGGTTTATAGAAATCACACTTGCTAAACTTGGCATAAAGTTGTTGTTCCCGTAATACCCGCAACACAATTCGGAGATGTTCCTCATGTTCCTCCTTACTTTTCGAGTAAATCAGTATGTCGTCAATAAATACTAGTACAAATTTGTCCAGGTATTCACTAAAGATACTGTTCATCATGCACATAAAATTGGTTGGTGCATTGGTCAATCCGAAAGGCATCACCACAAACTCATAATGACTGTATCGGGTTCGAAAGGTGGTCTTACTAATGTCTTCATCACGGATCCTTACATGGTGGTATATGGATCACAAGTCGATCTTTGAAAAGATCTTCGCTGCTCTGACAAGATCAAACAAGTCATTTATCCTAGGGAGTGGGTATCGGTTCTTGATGGTCAACTTGTTGAGTTGTCGGTAATTGATGCACATTCACATCGTCCTGTCTTTCTTCTTCACGAAGAGTATCGGTGCTCCCCAAGGAAACACACTTGGTCGGATGTATCCTTTTTCGATCAACTCTTGTAACTGCAGCTTAAGCTCCACCAACTCTGGTGCGCTCATGCGGTATGGGGCCTTTGAAGCCGGTACTGATCCGGGTGTTAGTTCTATGGAAAATTCTAAGTCCCTCTTGGGTGGTAGTCCTAGTATTTCCTCGGGAAATACATATTTGAAATCTACAAGAACTGGAAAGTCCTCGATTTTCTACTCTCTATCGGCTTCTATGTTTTGAATGTTAACCGCAAAAAATTTGCAGCCTTTCCTTATGAATTTCTTATCTTCTAGGGTGGATAATTTCTGACAGAAACCTTCTTGGGTATGCCCTGAATCTTTCTTTGATTCCCCTGGTTCTCCATGCATAATATTGACTTGTTTAAATAGTCAAGCATGACATGGTGTTGTTCCAACCAGTCCATGCTGATGAGTACGTCATACGATCCTAAAGGTAAGATATTTAAATCTACCTTAGTAGGAAAACCCTTCATATCGATCCCATATTCCGTTACTAGTTCTGAAACCTTCCTCTTTATACCAGTGGCTAGTTGCACTAGCCATGGTTTCCCGTTTTTCTCTCGGTTTAGTTTACATGTGTCGACTATTTTGGGGGAAACATAGCTTCGGCAAGCACCGGGGTTGATCAAAATTGAAATAGTTGTGTTTGAAATTTTACCTTCTATCTTGACCATGGTAGCCTGATGGTCTGCTTGTCGGTCGTCGAGTGCTGCATAGATTCTTGGTGTCCCTTCCATGTCCCCTACCATTGGGTTTTCTTGTAAGTTGTGTAAAACCCCATCTGTTTTGTTGAGACAATCTCTGAAGTAGTGGGGCCCTTGGAATTTCCAGCAACTAACTAGTAGCAGGGTAGCCTTGGCTCCTCTATTAATTGGTGGCATGCTGGTATTTGGTGCGGGAACATTTGGCTATGCACCAAGTCTGTCGAAATTTATTTTTGGTGGGAAACTATTATTTTGTTTCCTGTATGGTGGTGGCCTAAACCTTGGTCTTCGAATGTCAGAAAAGGACCAGAATCTGTCCTGACTTATGTTTATGTTTTCATTTCTCAGTTTCCCATGTTCGTAGCAGAGTCTAGCTTTGTGCATTGTTACCTCTAGAGTATTGGGCATGTCAAACTCAATTTTCTCTCAAAACTTGGGAGGAATACACCCCAGAAACTATTGTATCTTGACCTTTTCATCTTTAATGTATGGCACATAGTGTAGTAGATCCAAAAATTTGTTGATGAAGGAATCCATGGTTAGGGATCCCATCCGTAGTTCGTGGAACTCCTTTATATTTTTGTCAAAGAAACTTTCTAACATATATTTTTCTTGAAATAACTTGTTGAAGGTACTCCATCTGATATCTTTTACTTCGTGCTTCTTAGTATGCTTCGGGTCTCTCCACCACCTGGCTTCCTTTCCGTTTAAGTTATAAATGGCCAACCATGCCCTCATCTCACTGGATTAATTGTGCACTCAAAAATATTTATTCATTCCTAAAAACCACTCTTCAACCTTTTCCCCTCTATTCATTTCTCCTTCATAGGTTGGGGCTTTGATCTTCCGGAATTCTTCCTGTAGGCTATCATCATTTTTTTTCCTTTTCTTGCAAGTGGAGGGTGAGCCATCACTGGAAGAGATTTTATAGTCCTCTTCCATGAAGTCAGGTGTGTGTTCTTCGCATACCTCCTCTTCAGGACTACTGGACCTTTTTGTATGATGGTAGTTTTCTTTGGATCTGTTTGCTGAGTGGGTGGACTGTCTATGGGGATTTAACCCTGTCAAGCTCTGAAGTAGAGATTCGTTTATTGCTTGTTGTTCTCATCTTTCATTCATGTTGTCATCTTTAAAACTATGTAAATCTGCTTGTAAACTCTGTATTGTCTTCATTAATTCGGAATTCAGTTCCACCATAAGTTCTTCTTCTCAGGGTGGTGAATTCAAGTTCCCATGTCTACTGCTTTTCTCTTCTGCGTCCATGATTCGGATTGTGTTTTATACCTAAAATGTCCAATTAGTCAGTAAAACAAGATTAGGTTATTTTTTGTAAAAATCATAAGTATATTCTTGAAATACATTTCTGCAGCGGATGTCTTTTTAAGTAGTGAGCCCAAAAGGTCTCTAAGTGTTTGAAACTGGGCTATGATACCACTGTAATGTCCCTTAAATCCGAAAATAAAATAAAAAATTGAATGGGTTAATAAAATCATTAAGATCTAAGGTTCATTTAAAATTAACTTCAGCACTATGTAATATGTTAAGAATGATACTTGTATTCTTGGTCTGGATTTCTTCTGTTGATTAATACATGGTAGCTTATTTTCTTACTATGGTATTTTTGTCGTTTATCTGTATGATGATGATTCTTGTGTCCTGCGCCGGTGTTTGTAATTATGTTCTATCTAATTACTTCATACTTGTTTATAATTGTATGTTGACTTGATGTATAACCTAGTCCTGTATAATTGGTTTTGCTGAGGCTAACTTACCTATGCTCCTAAAGTGAAAAGAGTGATTGGGTTTAATAAATTCTCAACGAGTTGGTGTGAAGGGATCTTATGGACTTGGGCTTACTTAGTTCATTATGAACTAAGACATAAAAATTTCTTGTTGCAGGTGCTATGGTTCCACCAGGAACTACATATTTTTTTAAGTGAAGCGATCTTGGTCAAGAGGTAGAAGTTCTTAACTTTGAAGCTAACGTTATGTGGGCATAAAGGAATACTTGTTCACAACAAGGAAGGTACTAACGACTATAGGGAGTGGGAGTTGATCTAAGTGCTAGTGGAGGTGGTTGAAAGCATTAAATGAAACCACATGAAGGCCTCATGGTTAGCCTCCATGCTAGCTCAAGGCATAAGGTGGTTTTCCCTGTTTCGATACACCTCTTTGCATGTTGTTTTGGGAGAGAGGAGCAAGCTCCCTGTTCTGTGGTTTTTTATAATGGCGTGAATGGTATACTGGTTGCGCTTACAGGGTTTCCAGCATTGCGCAACAACCTGAAGGTATGTGTCTATCCTCTGTAGCTTTGTATCTTTGTTTGCTTTACATTAACCGTTTCATTTCCTAATCCCTCAACTTGTTATGTGACAGGATGGCGCAGCATTGATCTAGGGTTGCAACTGGAGGAAGGGAAGACCCTCAAGCGAAAAACTCGGGTAAGCCCAGGTCTATGTGTCCCTCTCCTATGGGTGGTTGTTATGCATTTTGAAAAGATTAGGTCCATGTGCTGCTTGTTTTAATGGATTTGCCATTCGTAGTTACAAGGGTTTTGATGGTAGCCTCTCGGCTTCACTATTTTCTATTCGTAAGTTTTTTTCGAAGGGAACTATGCCCAGGGTTCTCGTAGGGTTTTAATTCTTATGATCCTGATAGGCGTTTGAAGAATTTGTAATTAATTTTACAGTGGGTGAGATACTACCGAGCCTGGAAAATCTTAAAACATTTTTCGTAAGTGAATGTTGGTAGTTGGATTTTGAATGCTACGTTTTAAAGGTCTTTAAATGCATCATGAGCTTTCCTGTCAAAAATCGTTGTGTTGATAAAAAGAGTCATGTTTATGCTTACTCTGTTTATTCGAAAGAAGTGTAACTATGAAGGTTCTATTCTTCATCTTAGGTATTTACTTCTCTGAAATTAGTATCTGGGCAAAGCCCTGTTGTCGATTTGGTTTATGGAGAATCTATGTTCAGTTCTGTTGCTTTTAATTTATAAGTATTTCACATCGTTTTTAGTTTCTAGGAAATGCCCTATTTGTAAAATGTATTCTGGTATGATAGGGATGCTCTACATTGGAAGTGCCAGCGATGGCTCTGTGGATATCATGTTTTTAATTTACTGTATATGCAAGGAATCTTTTACTTAAATTATTCTTCTACAGAGGTGTGGGAAAATCCCTAGTTCTATCTGGAATTACCTTTTATTAATTTTAATGTTAAGCACCGAGACATTTTGTGCCAACGTTGTAGCGTGGCCACTCTTTCTAAAAGATGGCTGGAATGCTGCTCTAATGGATTCGGTCTCGAGCTTGAGTTTTTTTGGATTTGAATGTTGGTATATGTAATGTCCCCATTCAAATAATTGCATAGAAAGACAATCCCATCAATCCTACTAGTTTCCTAGGTTGGATGGGCACATGTGGAATTGTAATAAGGAAGCTAATAAATGATGTTTAGACATTAGAAGGGTTCAAGTATTTAATAAATAGGTTGAATAAATAAATTCAAGAGAAATTCTAGGTAGCAAGTTGTTTTAAAGACATATGGAGGATGTGGGACCCACACTAGCTTTATTTTTCAAGGACACGTGGCATCTCTCTCTTGCCAATTCGAATTCATGAGAAGGTGAACATTCTTGGGTGAGTTGGTAAGTCATACACATGGAATTTAGAATCTTAGGTCGAATTGGGATGGATTGGTAGCCTCCATGGAAGAGGAAGAGTCAAATTGGAAGCTTGTGGACACTTGAGCTAGATTCCCTAGCCCCTATGACAACAATGATGGAGCATCTATGACATCTATGACAAATTGCAGATATGACCTCTGACATCTGACCATTATTTCATGTCAGCCCCAAAAATAGGCTCCAAGAGGGCGTTCATGGGAGTTGGAGAATTCAAAGAAACCCCCACTTGAATTGGTGGAAGGTGGAAGGCTAGGAAAGGTGGGACACTTGGAAAATCTTGAGCCCTTACCCTAATTCGAATTGGATTGAGTATATGGATGGATTGGGAACCTTAGAAGGCTAAGGATGTTTATAAATACAGGCATAAACCAAGAGAAGAGCTTTTGATCATTTGAGAAAATTTGCATTTGTGAAGAGAGAGCTAGTGGATGACTAGTTTCTTGCATTAGCCAATTTCGAGGGTGAAATTTTCCCATCCAAGTTGGCGTTTGGAGAGGCCACTCAGGTATTTCATGGAGTTTTAATGGAGTTTGTATTTGTAGTTATCAGCTACAAGGAAGCTCGTGTTTTTTTTTTAGTGCAACACTTTCTCTCAACCATTTCCAGTTTGATGGCATATTCATACTCCTTGAGGGATTGCGCTTTGGGTGAGATCTTGTACTCATTGGGAGAGCTTATCATGATGTATTTCTGATTGTAATAAGATTTATATACTATTTTATTCATCTTCAGAAATTATCAGGTCGAAATACCAAGTGGTTGTATGTAAAAATGTTGATTAATGAGCAAACAATGACCATTTCCCCACTACATTGATGTATACCATTGTAATGCTGATGATTTCGAATGAAAGAATGTTTATATGATATATTTATGATGAATGGACATCCATTAATGATTATTACAAGTTTCATGTTCAACACTTAAGCATTTGAAGTCATTTTACTTAATTTATTTGCATTTGGAAGAGATTTGGTGCCATTTCCCCAAGGGTCGAATTAGTGGTTTTTTTTGTTATTGGGGAGGAGGTTAGAACATACCTAATAATTGATTAATGGTTCATATGAGACATTATTAATGTCCCTCAGTCATCCCCTACCTCTGTTCTTAATTTCGAATGGGTTTGGAGGCATTTGGAGATCCATTTTTAGTACCTACCTTGGGGGGATTTGCTCCACAAATTGCTAGTTAAATTCCATACATTGACCATAATATTAAACAAGTTTGAAGAAGTATTTGGAGGGTTATAAATCATCCCTAAACCTCATATTCAAGTCCCAATATCAGTCATATACCCTTACAGAAGATTTGGGAGCATTTGGGTTAATTTGGAGACCTAGACATCAAAACTAGTCAAAGGTCAAAATTGGGGAAAAAGTGGAAAATTGGGCATTTTAATAAAATTTAAAAAAATGGTCATTACAGTATATGGAAATATCGTGGTGCCCTATTTAATCTATTCTAATTAGTTAATGTTAAATCTATCCTTTAGTTGCTTAAACGTGCTACGCCTGTAATAAATTTATATAACTTATGTTTACACTGTTCTTTTGTTTATCGTAATGTTTGTTGGATTGTTTGGCATGTGTATAAACCTGAATGAAATGTTAAGTGTATTTTCTAGTATCTAGGGTGGTTTTAATGGGAATCAATCCCTGATACATGAGGATTAAGAGATGACCATGTTGTAGAAATATTTCTTGTTTAACACAGTGGCTTATTCGTTCTATTTAGACTTAGGGCCTTACGCAACTTCTAGGGTTTTAAAAGATTCTAACGAAAGCCTTGCTTTAGATTAAGAGGCCCAAAGCATTTAAGGGTTGAGATCTAGCACAAGCTAGCTTCACTAGCTTTGCTAGATCGAAACTTGTATGGGAAAAGACTCGAACTGTGTAATGGTTTGCTATGTTAAAAGAGAAAGAAAGAATTGTTCTTGGTTAATCCTAATGATGTACATTTAAATTTCAGTAGTATGAATTATTTAATTTTAACCCAGTGAGCCAATGTTTATTCCCTTGGTCATGAAATAATTACTATTAACTAGAATCTATAAAAGAGAAACTTATAGCTTAATAATGGTATTGCCATACTTATAACTTTCATCCTATAATTCTACAGAAGCTTGATATACAACTAATACAAATTCTTACCAGGAATGTACTGATTGGATCTTCTTTATGACCTACACACTTCAAACACTAATTAATGGAAGAATACTCCCAGCTGACCTGTACAGTGGTAATTGAATAACCTCATAAATGCCACGTTCCTCCCAACCTTTGACCTGGAACCGTTCCTCGTTCTTAATCGGATCACCCCCGAACTTGTTCCAACATGCAAGAAGATATAGAGTTCCTAAGGATGAGGATGCTGGTATCTTGGAGCTATTCTCTGTATCTTCTGAATACTAGGTTTTTGAATTCTCTCCAATCCCATACAGAAATAATAATCATCTCCCCTCCCTCTCTTGGCTCTTTCCTTTATATAGATTTCTTTGGAATGGGACAGTTTGGTTATCTTGAGTTAACATCAATATTTTAATATCTTCTTGAATTCAACTCCTAGTTTGAATTATATGTGGTTTAGTTAGAAGACAACAATTTTTGGTAACTAGAACTTTTAAATAGTTTCTACTTTGATTTTAGAAAAGAAGTTTAATTTATTTATTTAGTTTATAAAATAACATATATATATATATATATATATATATACTTTAATTAATTTGTTTATATTTTATTTCTTTTTAATTAACTTCACATATATGTATTTTTTTTTTTCTTCATATATGTGTATAGACTTCACTTATTTTATTTATCTTTATTTATTCCAAAATAATCCACATATATAATATTTTCATATATGTATATAGACTTTACATATTTAATTTATTTATCATTTATTACTCATGCATTATATAGCATAATTGTTTAATCGATGCTTCCTTAAATTATGTATGTTCTTTAACAAGGCCTCATGTGGGGTTTGGGTCGGTCAAATAGGATAGGTAGCCCTAGATTCCCTTGCATGTTGTATTACCTCATATTCGTGGCAGTATATTTCAGTCCTTGATGAGAAATAGATAATTATTCAATTAATCAACTTGAATAATTACGATGAATGTTGGTGCTATTCAGAGTCTTCCCAACTCAACACCTTTAAGTAAGGTAACCCCTAGTTCTATTCAAAGCTTATGCTCAACAGACTCAATGGGCGTTACACTAGTGCAATTCTAGAGCATTTTGCTCAACACTAGTACTAGGATGAATTTCTAAGATACACCTAGGGATACAATGGCCAAAGATCCGATACTCTAGAGATTATGCTCAACATCATGTTGGATTGGTCTAGGGATTACGCCCAACACTAAATCATTTATCTGTTGGGGTTACCTATGTGCTCCAGAGCTTACGCTCAACACATAGTCTTGTAACCCATGTGCTCCAGGGCTGATGCCCAACACATCATAGAAGTCAATCATGTATACCAGAAATTATGCACAGTACATAATAAAGGTCATCTCAATATATTAGGGTTTGTACCCAACACATAATAAACATCAACCAAGTACATCAAGGCTTATACCCAGTACATAAAAATAATCTGTGTCCATCAAGGTCGATGCCCAATATATATAACAAAAGTAAATCATGGGCATTGGGGATTACGCCCAGTATATATAACAAAAGTAAAACATGTGCATCGGGGCTTACGCCCAATATATAAATTAATCAAAATCAAAATTTTGGGATATTACAAAACTTGTACAATTTAAATTGCAAAAATAAATTGAAGCAAGAGTAATAAATAAACTAGTAATTTTTACAGCATAAACTAGTAATTTTTACGCAAACATGGAATTGATCGAGTAACTTGCCCCTAGGAGCCTAGCGGGCTCCTAGCCCGAGGAATCCATACAAATGGCCTCCTAGCCCTCTATGCCCGAGACCCCCAGAGAACAACAGAACAGTGGTGCAAAGTAAGTTATGTATCTTCTCTGAGTTCTTAAACTCATCCAACATTTCCCAACTTCTTCCATCAAAACCCAATCCACCCCAAACAAAAGCCTCCTCTTCTCCTATCATCCTTCACTATTTATTTTCCTCAACCTTTCTCCACCACCTCTTTCAATAAAATAATAATTGATTTATTTTCTTCAAATACAATAAGTTCAATTATAATATGTTATCTACAAAAGTTTTACTTCACGTGATATCATTACAAGAATTTATGGAAGTCCTATCCATGAAATTATATATATATATCTTCAGTGTCATTTCACATGCTATAAATTAAATGCAATATGTTAATCTTATCCTTGAATTCACTTAAACATATCCGTTCATCTATTGGTACTCTTCCCCCATACGCAAGACAATTAATATATTACTTATGCACACATACATAAATATATTTATTAAATATTACTTTTGTACACACATAGTACCTGAGTACCTCAATAAGACGTATATATATATAATAACATTCTCATAATGATTTTAATGCTGCAAAATACATACATATATGTATAGATATATTATTTCAATAACCCATGAAATGCATTTAACCCTTAAATACGTTCAATTAGTCAACATGGTATTAATATATATATTGATCACATATACCTACTAGGTAACACTTCCTTAATCCAGTAGAGACATATATAATACTGCAACAATCATTTAAATATCAACACATGGATTATGATTAAGCAATCATCAACTAGGTTATTATACTAATGTACTAATCAACTAACCAATCATAATGATGTACTCGTGAATCGGCATGTAGGTGGCCATCCCACACATCTTAAGCATGGGTACTATTAATCAAAATTTATCCTTGATGCATCATTATTATAAACTTGCAAACAACATACAACATAACAACTTAATCAATGTATCATTCATAATCCATACTCATTTATACAATAAAACTGAATTAGATAAACCTAATGAAACAAACAAGCATATAATCTTAATGGTTTATAACAATGGAGAACACCATCCAATCCATCATTGGTCCCATCCATCTTGATAAGTACTCAAAACAACCTATTCACCACTACTTACATCACCTCACCTCACCATCCCGTCCTATGTTGGAATATACTATGGCATCAACTTTACCGACCTAACCATATATAGAACCCGTAAGTGGAAGTGTCGACTGCATTGATCAAGCTTCCCCAACAGGCACCCACTAGTCATCATCACACATCCAGGGGAGCATGCTCAGCACATCCCTCCCACGACTCTAGGTTTCGAGGGATAAACGGTGGGAAATGCCTCCAACCCCCCCTAATAGTACTAGGTTCAACACCCTACATCAACCATACCATGCCATCACTGTTCTAAGGGGTCTCTTCATTAAAAAAACCACTTTGAGAAAGTCACGGTTCCTGGAAGAACTCACACTCACCCACAAGTCATATAAATATTTGAATTCAGTATTAAATAACATGAAAATCGATATTGCAAGTCATATCAGTGTTTCGATTCATAACTTCATTCATAATTACAACATATAATACACTACTATCTCATAGTTAATCCATTTGTGTGTCAGCTCAATGACAACATACATGTCTCATGTTTAATTATATCCAACTATTTCAAGTAATAAGAAATTTCACAAACTGATATTGGAATAATCAAGTATGTTCTTTCACATCACATTAGATTTGTTATATATTCAATGTATAGTTTTAACTAATATCAAGGTACCACCTTTCACATCCAATATGCATGATCAAATGACATACATACTCATCCATTACTAAAATAAAACGATAATTTCATTTACGGTTCATACATAACAAGGTCCATATGCTCTCATAACCACATCATTAATTAGTTTAGCCAAGTCCACTAGTTAATAAGAATTAAATGTACTAAGTTAATTCTCATTAGGGTTTAAATTACTAATTGTCAAATACGGAGAATTACATACACCCACCCTTCAAGAAACTCCGTCCCAAAGTTATGGTCATTCACAATCGTAAGGAAAATATCGTTACAATATCTCTATTCCTTCTCATGAAATGACACTTGACGTTACTCGTCCGGACCATCCCTCGATCAACATGTCTATACTGTATTTATTTATTTATTTTTACTCATTTTCTCACATGGGATGTTTCCTCATATTACATATTACATGTTATGTATGCAATTGGTTTGACTTCATCAAGGCTCAAGAGTTACATTTTATCTGCAATTAGTTTACATACTGACATACTTTGTAGTTATTTTATATATCATAATTTCATAGGAAGGCCTTGACTCCAATATTACATTCCCTTAGGTTGAAAATGTATGATTATACTCACTTATAGTTTCTTAACTCCATTGACTCTTTTCTAATGCACACCGCTTAATTACATTATGTAATGTAGTGACTTCACAATTTCTTTGGTCATCGTTATCAATATCATTTTCTTCCCCGAGTCATAAATATTAGATCTCGATAAGGTAACTCGGAGTATCCTTCCTTTCCTATCCTAGGAAACTCAAGCTTCATATCATCAAACATTTACAAAACAATCCTCTACACAAGGAGAACCTAACATCTGTAGTGCTCACCCATATTAGATCAATAAGTATATATATATATATATTTATTTATTTTTTCTTAATAAAAATGTTTCTCAAATTTATATTATAAATTTGTTCTCCACACAACCTATACTCATTTCTTCAACTAATATTTATGTTTACAAATTTTCCTTCAATAAGTGGTTCATAAGTACAACTCTAAGGTTCCCTTAATTTATAACTAAACTCTTTTTTCAATTAGAAACATATAGATTCTTTGGAAATAGTGAACCAGGAACCCAACATGAAGTTCTTTTATTCATAACTCCATATGGAAATATGTAAACAATTCTATTCACAACTCAATATAAACTATGTAAATGATACAACTCAATATACAAATATCTAAGGAATACAACTCAATAAAAATAAGTAAACAATTCTATTTTAAAACTTCATATAAAAATATGTAATAATTCTATTTGCAACACAATATAAAAAATATGTAATAAATCTATTTACGACTCCATGTAAGAACATGTAAACAATACAACTCAATATAGAAATATGTAAAGAATGCAACTCAATATAAAATTATGTAAAGAATTCTATTTTATAATTTCATATAAGATTATGTAATAATTCTGTTTGCAACACAATATGAAAATATTTAATAATTCTATTTACAACTCAATATAAACTTAATTCCCTCAACTCCCAATGTATACATATGTAACATACGCCATCCTTAATTATAAGGATATCATGGTTTACATCTCTTTGAATTCAAGTGGACATGAGGCAGATACTTCGCTGCAAAACAATGTATTAATTTTTCACATAATAAGGATTGGAGGCTCCCCTTTGAGATTTAGAGTTTAAACTAATAATGCATGAATATTTTTAATTTCAAAAAATATTGGTGAGATTTACCTTTTTCATAGATATAGTGGATGAGTTGTTTTATTTGGTTTTAGGTTTGGATCAATGCTTGTGGCTAATGAAATTGCACACACTTAGAGAGAGCTATATGCACATTCTATATATATATATATAGATATAAATATATATTAAAGAAGACAATATTGTTTTATATTTTTATTTTGTCATATGTCAAATTTTGTAAAAAACATAGGCTTCTCATTTTGGTTGTAACTTTTGATTGGTTCCCTATTTTGAAATAAAAAAAGAAACTGCTACCTACACTTAAAAAAAGTTCATTGATTGCAATAAGACCTTCATAGTGCAGCCTAATGATCCACCTTCTCTTTCTAGGGATTCATTGAATTTCTTAATTAAAAAATATTTAAAATAGAAAAATCATTGCTTACATGCCAAACAGAAGGCCTAACATGGACATATGCATTATGTTTTAGAAAAACATTAACATACCAATCTTAGGGTTTCTTTTGAGTTTTTTAGACACTTCATATTTTTCTTCCATACAGTCGGTTTGCCAGGTGAGGTATGTGAGCTTTTAGAACCATATCTAGATGTGGAAACCCCTATGAGGTTTGATTCAACCCCTTGATGATTAGATGTTTCTAGAAAAGAGGCGATGAACCCTTCTGGGATCTGTGCTGATGTAATGTCCCCATTTTGATCCCCTTTGCATTAAATCGTAAATGATGTAAATATTGTTATTTAATCATGGTGAGGAGCTCAAGGCCAAGGCCCCACCATTGATTTAGCGTTTTATGTATCGGAAATTAAAAAAATAGATGCCTATGGTTCTTGTGCTAGATAGGCACAATGTAAATACGAATTTTAATGAAAAACCCACAACTGGCCATGCAATGCAACAAAGAGATGGGGGCATGATTCTTCAAGGAATAGGGAGGGAAATTATTCAAACCCTTGAGCCAATGGTGTTAATCCATGTGTCAATGAGAAAACCCATAAACCACCAACTACCCATTTTAGGTTATGCACCCAATCATTTAATTCTTCCAGAAATTGGTTGAGGCAGTTAATGCCTTGGGAATGAAGAGGTATGGCAGCCAATTTTGTGCCTGGGCAAACCATCAACCTGGAAAAACGTACTTTTGCTTCTGGGGCAAGAAAACACCCACGAAATGGTGCCCAAAGCCATTATGAACCCATAGTCTTTCCTCTCTCACGCAGTCTGAGCTAGCTGGGCTTTCCCCATCACGTTTTTTACCAATTTCCTGCATTTTTCCATAGCTGGGAGCTCGTTTTTGTGTTACACAGTGGCTGGGAGAAAGGGAGTCACGTTTTGGGGGTTTATAGAGGTCGTTTTTGCCCCTGAAATGTAGAAAAACGTTTTCTGGAAACGAATTTGCTCTCCCATGGTTTATTCCCCGTCTACCAGTTCGTTTTGGTTTCCCACGTTTTTCAACACTTGTGTTTTGTTGTAGGGTGCATCCCTGTGTTGGTTGGAAATTATGAGCAAGAATTAGGAGTGGAAGTGGACCAGAATTGGCTTGATAAACCTAGTGAGGAGGTAACCTCTGAAGAGTATCAAAAGGGCTGGTTTCTCTTCTATGCACACCTTGAAGAACACTAGAATGGAAGGTATGGCCTGAGGGACTGTGTATTAGTGAAGGGAATACTTCCTTGTGCCAGGTGTGTAGGTGTTGTGGGGACCAAGCTAGATAGATCTTGCAAAGGGTGCCCATATCTCTATGGATGATTCCACTAGCTTAGCAATTCTTCCTTCCATTGCCTAACAACCTGACAAACCCAACTGTAGCTTGGCTTGGCTGATTTGGTGTATCTTTGGGCTATGTGCGAGTTTGTTGTTCCCTGATTCCTTGTAGAGAACATGCCCAGCTCGGGGGTGGCAGTGGGTTGAGATATTGATGATCACAACTGGCCTATGGTTGGGTGGAACGTTGCAGTTGCATAGCCAGTTGCTTGGGACTACTTTGTTATAAGATAAGTATTCTCTTGTGTTAACTTTGCAATTATTTATTTGATGAATATCTTAAATGTATGATGGATGTGTAATTGAAATTACTTCCGTTGTGTTTTCTTATAATTATACATTTCCATATGTCTTTTTATATTATGTGAATGCTTATTTAAAAGTTCATGGGGCTAGATGCCCAGCTTTAGCATCACGTTCTCTCTATCATGCTGGTATGATGGGAGGGGACATTACAGCTGAAGAAAAACTAGGGATTCCGTAGGGCACATAGGTGTGGTCCTGTGAGATCGAGAGAGGCCATCCTTCATTCAAAAATTTTGTTCCTAACCCTCGAAACGGCTCCTCCCACTCGTCGTGCTGCAGGTTAGAGTGAATGATGGTTGCATGAGTCGGAGCACGGACTCCAATATGTGAGCTCAACGGCGGTTCAAAGAGTGTAAATGGGGTTCCACCTAGTTAAGGCGCCAAGGGTCTCGCTACTAGCGACAGGAGGTCATAGCATTCAGTAAACGAGAAAAAGGGCGGTTCGGGGGACTCAATAGTATGTGCCAAAGACTCCCTTAAACAGGTGGTTTCCCCAGCAGTACGACCACCGCCATCCGGTAGTCGAGTTGTCCCCATCCTTTTCTCAGTAACTGATGACCGGAATACAGTAGGGTAGGTAAAAATGTTTTTACCCTCGTAAGGGTTAGCATAGTAGTCTACTACATCCCCCCATGGTTCCTGAATAAGGTCGTGAGAGCCCCAGATGTCGTTGTCCTCCGCCAGTGCCATTCACAAGGTGTCCTTGTGAGTGCTGCAGAATTGGTACAGTAAGGAGTTGCGCATGCAGCTCCCTAGGTCTGAAAAAACCTAGCTGTCATTTTTTAAAGGGATTTATTATAAACTAATTATAACCTTAATAATATAGTTAAATTAATAAAACTTTTAATATAATGTTATTTAAATTGTAAAAAAAAAAAATTAACCTAAGAACGTGATTTTGTAATTTCTTACTTAAAAAAATTATTATATAAAATTTAAAAAAAATAAGATATTTGTCCTACAAACAAAAGGATTTCATACTAATTTTAATATATTACTATACTCAGCTCCATCTCTTTTATCAATAAAATGTTAACAATCTCATTCTTACACTAACTTTAACAATCTCATTTACTCATTCCAATGAAAACTATGCATATAAAAACATCAAAATTACATTCCTCATTCCAATGTAAAATATCTATATGGAAACATAAAAACATAATAAAATAAAATAAAAATTATCATCCTCAAATCATGTATAGACAAAAAGGATCGAAGTTTCATAGATGGCTGATTGATGTAATATGCCGAGGTCTTAATTCTTTTTAAATAGATGCACATTTATAGCTCTCATTTTCATGCATTTTAGTATTCATAAATAAAGTAGAAAGTGAGTTGGAATCGCCGGTTGAATGTCTGGACGGTCGACATATATTTTTAGGTATAGGCATGACTCTGAGTCTTGCAACTAATAAAATAAATTGACAAGACATGAGGAGGGCCTCCTCAAGCTACCAAATCTAATGGAAGGTGCTCTGTTGTAGTTATTGTATTAGTCTGTTCATTTAGATTTAATTTTGCAATATATGTTTTTAAAATTTTTCTCTGTTGTTTGTTGAGCCATCAAATCGAATCAGCCTTATCAATGTGTACTTTCTTCTGGATCGACATTGACATGCAACAAAATGTAAAGCATTTTTGTCACCTGAAGAGAAATGCTTGCCATCAAATTGTTCCGGTAAAAAACTGTAAGCGCTTTAAAACTAAAATCCAGAGATTATCTGAATTTAGCACTCACTCATTCATGTCGATCTGTGGCATTTCCTTGCAGCTGCAACCATAGATTCAATATATAGCTATTTAGATACAAACCAAAAGATTTCCGTGCAGGTGCACGCAAAGATTTTATTTATGCAGCTAAATTGCATTATTGTAATTAAATATCATTTATGGATGGTGTAGATGGAGACGGTGACAAAGTCTTTGGGAGTAGTAGGAGGGTGGATCTTGTTATTGGTTCTCTTGATCATATAATCTCTTTGGAGAAATGCTCTGAAAGCAACAGGACAGTTGATGTCGGTGTTAAACTGAGGAAGAGGCGTCACTATCGTATCCGGATTTGGAATGATACCAAATGCAAATGAGCATCGTCTTCTCTCTTTACTATTCACAACTAGATGCACAGCACTCTTGAATCTGTTGTTGCTCCATACCTGTTATATGTAGAGCACACCAAACACTAAGGCCCATGGGTGATTCATTAAAATGGTGGGAGGGATATACTAGGGAATGGGTGGAGGGAGATGTTATATGTAGAGCACACCAAACACTAAGGCCCATGGGTGATTCATTAAAATGGTGGGAGGGATATACTAGGGAATGGGTGGAGGGAGATGTTATATGTAGAGCACACCAAACACTAAGGCTCATGGGTGATTCATTAAAATGGTGGGAGGGATATACTAGGGAATGGGTGGAGGGAGA
Source organism: Larix kaempferi (assembly GCA_027924585.1). Lineage (NCBI taxonomy): Eukaryota > Viridiplantae > Streptophyta > Pinopsida > Pinales > Pinaceae > Larix > Larix kaempferi. Next base: position 11,047,016 of record BSBM01001310.1, read on the forward strand.
ATGGGTGGAGGGAGAGAGGGGGTAGGGTGTGAGAGATAGATACGGAGAGATGTAGAGAATGGGGAAAATGAACTTGTTTTTATTTTAATAACATGTGTGCATTATTAAAATAAAAATGTGTGTTATTAAAATAAAAATGTGTGTACATTAATGTATGCATGTTACTTGAATAAAAGAGTGCATGCATTATTTTTTAAATAACAATGCATACACATTACTAATGTATGAATGTTTTTAATTTCAAAAAATATTGGCGGGATTTACTTTTTCTATCCACGTGGTGGATGAGTTGTTTTATTTGGTTTTGGGTTTGGATCGTCAAACCTATAGGTTTGGCGTGCAAATAACAAAACACATTCATTTTTTCATTTCTGTGTTTTTCAACCTTGAATCTACATATGCTCTACATCCTTGTTGCTAATGAAATTGCACACACTTATAGAGATTTATGTGCATATTCCATATATATATATATATATATTAAAGATAAGAGTATTGTTTTATATTTTTATTTTGTCATATGTCAAATTTCCAAAATACATAGGTTTATCATTTTAGTTGTAACTTTTGATTGGTTCACCTATTTTGAAAACAAAAAAGAAACTACTACCTAAACTTAAAAAATGTTCATTGAATGAGTTAAGACCTTCATAGTGCACCCTAATGATCTACCTTCTCATTCTATGGGTTCATTGAATTTATTAATTAAAAATATATATAAAATTAGAAAAATCATTCTTTACATGCCAAACCCAAGGCCTAACATGGACATATGCATTATCTTTTAGAAAAGAATTAACATACCAATTTTAGGAGAACACCATTTTCTTGGAGTTATACTAATTTTCAGTAATAAAAGTTATATATTCCATAAGGTAACTTTATTGTCTATGTTTCATCTTTTTACACTAAGTTCTAAAATGTTAATATTTATTTAGTGATTGGATTTTTATTTTTCGAGGTTTCCATTGCAACTAACTCGTCATAATTTGGTAGCATTACCTTGCACCAGCCTATATACTTTAAACTAAGTCTAGCTTAACTAACTCCTAAGTTTCTAAAACATAATGCTAATAACTTAATAATACTTTAAACTATGTTGACCTTACCTTACACTAGCCCATATTTTGGTTTCTATACCTAATAATAAATTTTTATGCTTGATTATTCCCCATGTTTCTTTCTTCCTTATTTCTTTTACCTTTTGAACTTACATTCTTAATTCATCTTGATCTTCTAGAATGAGGTCTTCATTTATAATATTCCTAATCCTTTTAAACTCTAGGATTTACTAAATATTTAATATTTATCATCAGAATTGCTTGGATTAACATGAATTAACCTATCTCTACTCTGAATTACTTTTACTCACCCCCTTTGCTTCCATGGGACAAGTTGTTTCAATTTGTCTAGCTCTTTAATCTTACTCTTCATATTAAGATTTTATAGAAATTGTTGGCATCAGTTTCTTACATCAATTATTACATTTCTTTGATTTGATTTTCCATAAAGACTCTAGGTCTCCCCTACAAATATTCAAATGCACTCAATTGTTCATATTGGAATAAAGAAATAGAGATGAAACTTGTTCCCTAATTAGGTTAAGATCTATAATAAGATTTGAAAGGTAATGGATGAAGGAACTTATGCCCTAATTAGGTTAAGATCATATATTAAGATTTGAAAGGTATGTCATGAAAATGCTGAGTGATAATGTCTTAATGAAAATGTCTCATAAAAATGTTAAATGAGAATTCCTTGGTGAAAATGGCCAATAAAAATGAAATAGTGAAAATGGACTTTGTAAATGTCTCATCTTAAAATGTCAAATAAAAATTCCTCAATAAAAATGTCTCTATAAATACTATGAAAATGTGTGAAATGTCCATCTCTCTATGTATATATATGTTTAGATGAACTAAAAATCCTACTTATAACTTCATATATTAAATTTCTCAATTAAATAATATAATATATTTTATAATTGAATTAATTTTATATATTTATAAATAATTTTTTTTATAAAATTAGTATTATTTATTTTCATTTATTAGTATTAATTTTTAAGGGAATTTATTATAGACTAGTTATAACCTAAATAATATATTTAAATTAATAAAAAAAAATTAATATAATGTTATTTACATTGAAATTAATAAAACTTTTAATATAATGTTTAAACTGGAACTTGATTTTGTAATTTCTTCTTAAAAAATCATTATATCAAATGTCAATTGCAGTAAGATATTTGTCCTGCGAACAAAAGGATTTCATACTAATTTTAATATATTACTATACTCAACTCCATCTTTTCATTAATAAAATGTTAACAATCTCATTCTTACAATAACTTCAACAATCTCATTTACTCATTCCAATGAAAACTATGCATATAAAAACATCAAACTTACATTCCTCATTCCAATGTAAAATATCTATATAAAAACATAATAAAATAAAATAAAAATTATCATCCTCAATCAAATCATTTATGTCCAAAATGGATCGAAGTTTCATAGAGGTCTTAATTCATTTTAAATAGATGCACATTTATAGCTCTCACTTTCATGCATTTTAGTATTCATAAATAAAGTAGAAAGTGACTTGGAATCCCCTGTTGAATGTCTGAACGGTCGACGCATATTTTTAGGTGTAGGCATGACTCTGAGTCTTGCAACTAATAAAATAAATTGACAAGACATTAGGAGTACCTCCTCAAGCTACCAAATCTAATGGAAGGTGCTATGTTGTAGTTATTGTATTAGTCTGTCAATTTATATGTCATTTTGCATTATATACTTTTAAAATTTTGCTCTGTTGTTTATTGAGCCATCAAATCGAATCAGCTCTATCAATGTGTATTTTCTTTTGGATCGACATTGACATATAACAAAATGTAAAGTATTCGTCACCTGAAGAGAAATGATTGCCATCGAATTGTTCCGGTAAAAAACTGTCAGCGCGTTAAAACTAAAATGCAGAGATTTTCTGAATTCAGCACGCACTCATTCATGTCGCTCTGTGGCATTTCCTTGCAGCTGCAACAATAGATTCAATATACAGCTATATTTACAAACCAAAAGATTTCCGTGCAGGTGCACGCAAATATTTTATTTATGGAGCTACATTGCATTATTGTAATTAAATGTCATTTATGGATGGCGTAGATGGAGACGGTGACAAAGTCTTCGGGACTAGTAGGAGGGTGGATCTTGTTATTAGTTCTCTTGATCATATAATCTCTGTAGAGAAATAATCTGTAAGCAGCAGGACAGTTGTTGTCGGTGCTAAACTGAGGAAGAGGCGTCACTATCGTATACGGATTTGGAATGATACCAAATGCAAGCGAGCATCGTCTTCTCTCTTTACTATTCAGAACTCGATGCACAGCACTCTTGAATCTGTTGTTGCTCCCACAACAAGAAAATCCATCTTTTAGCACCACAAGTTAGCACCACTTATATTTTGTGGTGTAAATGTGGTGGTATTTGCACCACTTACATTTATGTGGTGTTAAAGTGGTGTTATTAACACCATTTATATTTTGTGGTGTTAAAGTGGTTGTATTAGCACCACTTCTATTATGTGGTGTTAATATGGTGTTATATTTGTTAATTTTATTGGAAATTGAGTTTTACCTTTATGAGAAATGCCATGTTGGAAAGTACCATAAAGTGGTGCTAAACTATTATTTCCACATGGACATGTACAAGATTTAAATATCTGGATTTGCACCATAAACAAATTCACAAATAATTATTTTGAAAATAACTCAATTCAAATTTTTTTTTTTCATCAATTAGAATAAAAGATAAAAGATTAATTTATGAGTTTTTGCACCATACTTACAAGAGTTCAAATATTTATATTTAGAACATTTAAGCAAATAAATTCACATAGAATATTTAATCAAATAAATTTGTGTGATTCATTTATGAGGCTTTACACCACAAGTGCAAAAAAAATATTTGGAAAATAACTCAATTCATTTATTCATTTTTTATGTTATTTAAACATATAAATACAATTGAAAAATAAATAAAAACAACTATTTTTAAGTTATTACTATTATAAAGTAGTAATAAAATTATTTGAATTTAAATTTTTTTTATTCATTTGAGATATTTGAATAAAATTATTTGAATTTAAATTTTTTAATGCCAATAGTTGGTTTTTAGCACTAGACACGTGTATCGGGGCCTTGGGAACAACACTATGGAAGAGGACCATACCTTTGGCCCTAAAGAAACCATTTAGGCATACAAAGCATGAATAATTCCTCAAAGCACCATGCATGACTTCATAGAGGTATCCATTGTACTATGTATCTAGGTCATGTGGCTTTGGGGCCTTCGACATGGTTAGTTTAGGAGACCTAAACCTTTTCCCCTATAGGAAGCTTCTAGACATCCAGGGATAAGAATTTTTCCTCCACCAAGTACACACAAGCTCCTAATGGTATAGTTAGCCTATGATTGAGGATGATGCTATCATTAGGTTTTTTTGAGTAGTAAGTACGTGTATCAAGGCCTTGGGAATGATGTTCCTAGGAAGAAGACCATGCATTTGTACCTCAAGTAATCATTGAGGCATACAAAGCCATGAATAGTGCTTAAAAGTACTATGCATCACTTCATAGGGGTATCCATGGCACTATGTATCTAGGTCTTGTGGCCTTGGACATGGTTAGTGGAGGTGACTTGAATCTTGAGCTCTAAAGGAATCTTATATCCATCTAGGGATAAGAATATTTCCTCCAATAGTGACACGTGGCCTCTTGAGGGTCTAATTGGCCTATGATTGATTACGCCATTTCCATTAGGTGGCTTTGAGTAGTATATACATGTCTCGGGGCCTTGTCAATGATGTTTCAGGGAAAATGACCATGCCTTTGGCCCTAAAGAAACCATTGAGGCACCAAAACCAATGAGCAATTCTTGAAGCATGATGCATGACCTTGCATGGATATCTGTGTCACTATGTATCCATGTCTTGGGGCCTTACGGCCCTGGACATTGTCAAGGGAGGAGACTTGAACCTCTGGCCCTAAAGGAATCTTCTAGCCATCCAAAGCTAAGAATATCATCTCAAAATACCATACATGGGCTCTTGATGGTATCATCATCCTATGATTGAGGATATTAATACCATTATGTGGTTTTGAGAAGTATGTACATGTCTCAAGGCCTTGGGAATGGTGCTAGAGAAGAAGACCACACATTTGGCTCTAAATAAACCATTGAGGCATCTAGAGCCATGAAGAATGCCTCATGGAACCACACATGATTTTGTAAGTGTATCCATGTATTTTTGTATCTAGGTCTTGGGGCCTTGAGGACTTGGACATGGTGAATGGCAGATACCTGAACCTTGGGCCCTAAATAAATATTTTAGGCATCAAGGTTAGGAAGGTTGTCTCTCACCAACCACACATGGCCTCCTCAGGGTATAATTAGACTATGATTAAGGATGATTATTCCATTAGCTAGGTTTGAGAAATATGTATGTCTCTTGATGCATTAGGAATGGCATTCCAAACAAAAGATCATGCCTTTGGCCCTAAAGAAGCCATTGTGGCATACAATACCATGAACAATGTCTTAAAGCACCATATGTGAATTCGTAAGGGTATCCAAGTCTCGGTACTATGTGTCCAAGTCTTAGGGAATTGGGGGCTTGGGCATGGTCATGGGAGGATGCATGAAGGTTAAGACATAAATGACTATTTTAGCCATTTATGGCTAAGTAACTTGTATCCACCAACCACACATGGCCTTCTCAAGGTATCATTGGCCTATGATTGAGGATGTCGATGGCATTAGGCGGATTTGAATTGTATGTACATGTATCGAGGTGTTGGGAATGAATTCCTAGGTAGGAATATCATGCCTTTGGACCTAAATAAATCATTGAGGCATCTAGAGCCATTAACAATGCCTCGAAGCACCATACATGACTTTTCATGGGTATCTATGGCACTATGTATTAGGGACTTCGACATGGTTCGATGAATATACCTAAAGTAGGGCCCTAAAGGAAGCTTACAAACATTAATAGCTAATAAGGTTATATCTCTCTTTCTCCCTCCCCCAATAATACCCCACTCCCCCCAACCCCCCCCCTCTCTCTCTCCATACGATGGGGAAAACACACGATTCATAACAAGCTGAGGGGCTAGGTGGCTAGGGATAGGCCTTAGAAAATTATTGGGGAAGAAACATAAATAAGCATACCCTAACATAATATTATTGAGGCAATGGGAAATCATAAAATCCATGAACCATAACATACACCCTTTAAAGTCAATATTTGGCATAAAATCCAGATATGAGCATAATCAATAGGTTTTACATAGTGGGATAGATCTCAAGGCCTTGAAAAGAGTCATAGGAGGAAATTAAGAGCCCTATTTAGGTGTCCCAATGCCTAGGTAATGATATTGTATGGAATAATTTATCCCTAAAGAAACCATTAAGATATCTATATCCATGAACGCACTATGTATCCAAGTTTATGGCCTTGGACATGGTTAATGGAGGATACCTAAATCTTAATCCCTAAAGTAATCTTCTAGCCATCTAGTGATAAGAATATTTCCTCCACCAACCACATATGGCCTCTTGATAGTATTATTATCCTATTATCAAGGATGTTGGTGTCATTAGGTGATTTTGAGTGGTATGTACATGTCTCGAGGCCTTGGGAATGATGTTCCAGTGAAGAAGGCCATGGATTTAGCCCTAAATAAATACTCAAGGCATTCAAAGCCATGAATACTTCCTCAAATCACTATGCATGACTTCATAGAGGTATACATTGTACTATGCATCTTTCTCTCATGGCCTTGGGGCCTTCGACATGGTTAATGGAGGAGACCTGAGCCTGCTTCCATAAAGGAAGCTTCTAGCTATCTAGGGATAAGAATTTTGCCTCCACCAAGTACACACAACCTCCTAATGGTATAATTATCTTGTGATCGAGTATGAGTTACCATTAGGTTGTTTTGAGTGGTATGTACATGTATCAGGGCCTTGAGAATAATGTTCCCAGGAAGAAGACCATGCCTTTGGCCCTAAAGTAATCATTGAGGAAATAGAGCCATGAACACTACTTAAAAGAACCATGCATGACTTCATAGGGGTATCTATGGCACTATGTATCTAGGTCTTGTGGCCTTGGACATGGTTAATGGAGGTGACTTGAATCTTCAGCTCTAAAGGAATATTCTATCCATCTAGGGATAAGAATATTTCCTCCACAAGTAAAACATGGCCTCTTGAGGGTATAATTGGCCTATGAATGATTATGTCATTTTCATTACGTCATTTTGAGCAGTATATGCATGTCTGAAGGCCTTATGAGTGATGTTTCATGGAAAATGACAATGCCTTTGGCCCTAAATAAACCATTGAGGAATCTAGAGAAATGAACAATTCTTGAAGCACCATGCATGACCTTGCATGGATATTTGTGCCACTACGTATCCATGTCTTGGGGCCTTCAATCCTTGGACATGGTCAATGGAGGAGACTTGAACCTCTCGCCCTAAAGGAATCTTTTAGCCATCCAAGGCTAAGAACATCACCTCAAACAACCATACATGGCCTCTTGATGGTATACTTGGCCTACAATTGAGGATATTAATGCCATTATTTGGTTTTGAGAAGTATGTACATGTCTCAAGGCCTTGGAAATGGTGGTCTAGAGAGAAAGGCCACACCTTTGGCTCTAAATAAACCATTCAGGAATCTAGATCCATGAACAATGCCTCAAATAACCGCACATAATTTTGTAAGGTTATCCATCGATATTTGTATCTAGGTCTTGGGGCCCTAAGGACTTGGACATGGTCAATCGCAGATAGTTGAACCTTGGGCCCTAAATAAATCTTTTAACCACCAAGGCTAAGAAGGTTGCCTCTCACCAACCACACATGGAATTTCGAGGGTATAATTAGCTTATGATTAAGATGATGATTCCATTAGATGGGTTTGATAAATATGTGTGTCTCTTGATGCATTAGGAATGACATTCCAAGTGAAAGATCATTCCTTTGGCCCTAAATAAACCATTGAGGAATACAAAAGCATGAACAATTTCGTAAAGCACCATGTGTAACTTCAGAAGGATATCCAAGTCTTGGAACTATGTATCCAAACCCCATGAACTTGGGTGATTGGACATCGGCATGGGAGGAGGCATGAAGGTTAAGACCTAAAGGAATATTTTATCCATCTAGGTGTAAGTGATTTATCTCCACCAGCCACACATGGCATTCTAAGGGTATCATTTGCCTAGGATTCAGGATGTTAATGCCATTAGGTCGATTTGAGTAGTATGTACATTTATCAGGGTGTTGGGAATGAAGTCCTAGGGAGGTATACCATGCCTTTGGACCTAAAGAAATCATTGTGGCATCAAGAGACATGAACAATGCCTTGAAGCACCACACATGAATTTTTGGGGGTATTTATGGCATTATGTATTAGGGACTTCGACATGGTCAATGGAAGATACCTAAAGGTAGGTCCCTAAAGGAAGATTCAATACATCCATAGATAATAAGGTTATATCCACCAACAACACATGGTTTCTTAAGAGTATCATTGGTCTATGATTAGGGATGTAGATTCCATTAGGTGGTTTTGAGAAATACACACATTTCTCAGGGCTTGGGGAATGGCATTCTATAGAAGAGGACCATGCCTTTTGAAATAAGGAAATTATTTAGTCATATAAATCCATTAATAATGCAACAAATGACCACACATGGCTTTGGAGTGTATCCATGGCACTATGTACCCAAGTCATGGGTACTTGGGGCATTGGACATGGCCAAGGGAGAAGACCTCAACTTCAAACCCTAAATGAACCTACTATCCACCCAGGGATAAGAGGTATACCTCACGTATACCTAAACCAACCACACATGTCCTCCTTAGGGTATCATTGTGTTATGATTCAGGATATTAGTGAAATTAGATGGTTTTTAGTAATATCTATGTGTGTCAGGGCCTTGGGAATTATATTCTAGAAAATCCAACTATGTGTTTGGGCCTAAATTAATTATTGTGGCATTTAAAGCCATGAATAATGCATTAAGGCATCATGCATGAATTTATAGGGGTATCCATAGCACTATGTATCTAGGTTTTGTCATTGGGACCTTGAACATGGTCAATGGAGAAAACCTTATCCGTAAGCCCTAAATGAATATTCTAGACATCTAAGGATGAGGAAGTGGCTTCCACCAACCACACATTGCCTCTTCATTATATTATTATCCCATGATTGAGAATGTCAGAGCCATTAGGTTGTTTTGAGCAGTATGTAGGTCTCTCAGGGCCTTCAGATTGATGTTCTATTAAAGAAAACCATTCCTTTATCCCTACAGAAGTCATTTAGGCATTCAAATCCATGAACACTACATCAAAGAACCATGCATGACTTTGGAGTGGTATCTATGGAACTATGTATCTAGGTCTTGTGGCCCTGGGGCCTTGGACATGTTTAGTGGAGGAGACATAAACCTCAGGCTCTAAAGGGATATTCTAGCTATGTAGAACTAAGTATGATTCCTCCACCAACCACAAATGGATTTTTGAGGGTATCACTGACCTATGGTTGAGGATGTTGGTGCCATTAGGTGGTCTTGAAAATTATGAAGGTGTCCTAGGTTCTTGGGAATTGCATTCTAGGGTATCTCTATCACTCCCTCTCCCCCCCCTCTCTTCCCTCTCCGTCTCTCCTTATTTCCCTATCCCTTTCTATATCTTTCTCCCTCTCCCTATCCATATTTCTCTCTCTCTCTCTCTCTCTCTCTCTCTCTCTCTCCTAGTTTATCCCCCCCGCCCTCTCTCTCTCTCTCTCTCTCTCCACCCACCCCCCCTCTCTCTCCTATCCCCCCTCTCTTTCTCTTCCCTCCTATCCATATATCTCCCCAATATCTCTCCCCTATCTCTACCTCTCTCTCTTTCTCTTTCTCTCTATTTCCACTTACCCCCATCTCTCTCTTCCTCTCTTTGTTTCTCTTTGTCATTGCTTCCCCCTACCCCCCTCTATGTTTCCCCCTTTCCTTTTCCTTCACTACCTTCCTCTATCTCTCTAACCCCCCTCTCCTTTTCCCTTTATCTCTCCCTTCCCCCTTCTCTCTATTGCTCCCCCCCTCCCCCCCTATCTATCTTTCCCCCTCTAACTAACTACCCCCCTCTCCCTCCGTCCCTCCATTCCCCTTCTCTCTCTCCCCCACCCTCTCTCTCTCTGTGTATGATAGGGGAACCACATGATTAGGAACGAGGTGAGGGGCTAGGTGGCTCTTTGCAAATGTTACAAGGGTCCCTACTCCAAAAATTGAAGAGCTACAATAAATACACCATTTATATTTGAATCTTCCATACTTTTACACATATATATATAAGAACATGTTCACACATATTACTACACTATCAAACCACTTAAAAGTTCATAAATATTCTAACTTGTTAAATAAGACTTCATTACATTTCTTATTCATAAAAAAAAATTACTTCAACTTACACAAATGTTCATTGAAAACGAAATTTTAGTAACCCAAGAAAACCAAATAATGTTGCTTTCAAATATAATTTAGATCAAAATATGTGTACAACAAAAACACTCTCCTAGGCTCGAGACGTTTTGGTTGCTAAGCCTAATGAATGCGATAAATGATTTTTTACCCAAGCTAGTTAACTTAGGTTTCTTTCTATTCAAGAATCAATTTGTAGGACATCTACTACTTAGGTCTTATACATAGAAGTGATAAGTACATTAATTAAATTTTTTATTATGTAGTTTTTAAGTATAGAAAAAAAAAAAAAAAACATAATTTACAATTTAAAGGGGTGGATAAATGTTTCAAATAAAAAATTATTTTAATTATAGCAATTACTCATGGAGTATTCTTCCTTATATGTATTATTTTTCTTGGTAAGTTTTTTTATAATTTTGACATAATGGTTTAAATTACAAATTTTAATTAATAAAAATTACATTGAAGATATAGTTGTAAATTTTAGAATTTAAGAAATTTTAAAATTTGATGTCAAAATCACGACTTCCCATTATCAAATTCCAAATAAATAACCTACCAAAAAAGAAAAAATACTTCATACTTACATTTGTCCATTTTAATTTAATCTACAACCCTAGTAATTGGAAAATTAAATTCTAAATTAAACTCTGCTATTCCCTTAAATGTGATATTGTGCTTTGGTGTTTCCCTAGAATTGACATGACCTTAAGAGTCTCAATGCTTCTCTTATTGCCTTAAAAGGTTGAAGGTTCACTTTGGGTTATTTCCCGCCATATTGGATATCAAAACAATAGACGGGTTTTATGAAGTCGAACTAGTCGAGGATGAACTAGCAAAAGATGAACTCAAACTTGAAGAGCTCGAGGGGATGAACTTGGCGGGAAACTGGAAGGTATGTCACCAGGTCTAAAAACATCAAAATTACTGCTAGGGTTTCGTGCAGTGAGAACCATTGGAAAAATTTGCTTTGGAATGTGAATAGCAGGTTTTATTCATAGGGTCCAACAATTGGGTAAAAATAGTTGATTGAGAACTGATATTATATGCCCGAAGATCCCTTTGCAGCAGCCCACTAGAAACCGAAGGCAGGTTTGGTATAGTAACCTGTTAAATCAATTTTCGGATTTCATTCTTGGTAGTGAATAATTTGAATTTCTTGTTTCTGTTCGAATTTGATGGAATGGGTATGGCCCTAATTGTTTTTATTCTGGTTCATAAATTGTTTTCTCATAATTGCGTAAGGTAAATTCCCCAATTAGTGTCTTTCCTAACTAGGTTAAATTGGGGTTTTGGGGTTTTTCCTAACTAGGTTAAATTGGGGTTTTTCGGGATTGCGACCAAACTTACCTGAAAAAAGTGTAAATGGTAGACTTTAGGTGACTCTGAAGATTGAAGGCTGCTCTACATGAAGGTATGGCTAGTGGGACGGTCAAGTAGCCATTCTTTTTTCTATAGTGGTCTATAACAGAACACCCTGTTTCAACAATGTCAGGCCATTTGTTGGGATGGCTTCAGTCTTCAACTATGGATGAACCCTAACCAGTTTCCTAGCTACATGATCTTTTTAAAACCATGGTAAGGTTTACCTACACAGATTTGTTTTACGGAATTAATTTTCCAATTTGGTGTTCATATTCCAACGATACTTAACTACTTATAATAATTGCAAGATGTCCGGGTTGTGTACGACATGGTATCCTTTTATCAAGTTAGGACCTGCTTATTATCGTGTAGATCGAAATTTTGAGTTATAGTCATGAATATTGATAGGTTCTCATCTTGTTTATGGGGACAACGTCCGAGTACAAACCCGCCAACTTCCATGACGAAGAGTGTAATGTTGTTGATTATTGTTGTGAGTAAAAGCTTAAATACTCATAGAAATTTGATTGAATAAAGGTTCGGTATGGTCGTGTTTGTTTAATACTAATTTATGCACATTTTCACTATTTCCAGGTTGCTTCTCTATCAAGTAAAATTGAGAAAATGTGTAGATCGATTCTCTGTATATTTGTTTTTGCTATTGATTTTCACTTTTCTGTTATTGGCGTTTCAATTTTAAACTTAACGGAAATACAAACACCTTGTGAACAGAGTTTGTTGAAATAAATTATTGACAACGTGCTCTTGTTTTCCTGTGTTGCAGTAGAGATGGAATGCCAGAAATGGGCCAGTAAAGGCATAAATATAGTACAAAGCTGGTAACCTGGAAGATGAAAGAAGGAATGAAGCATGGCTATGTAACGGTATGTGATTACGCTGTAATATTTGAAGCATATTTTCAGCCAAATTGAGACATTCTGGGCAGAACGATTCTATTCTCAGAATTGGCCTTAGTTCAAACTTGTTGGAAGTTGGTAGGTCATCATGATCACTCACTCTCACTAAATTGAATTTGGTATACAGATGTAATTTTTAATGGTTTTATTACTGCTTCCATGGATTGTGTGTATATTTTGCTCGAAGTATAGATTTATGATAGAATGGTTGATTGATGTAATATATGATGTGCAACTGATAGGAAGCATATAATTGCGTGGAGATTTCCCTACCATCCCATACTTTATCCCTCAAATTAATACAAATGTTTTAGTGAGGAAGTTGTATGATTTATTAGTGGAGAAGCAGCAGAAGGCCGGAAAGGAACCTGTAGAAGTGAAAGAGTTTGTAGACACACTGAAGAAATGCATGGCATATTTGGATGAAGGGATCGTTGCAGTGAACAGTAAAATCAAGGAATTGTATAATGCTCTCATTAAAATTCGGGTGACATTATTGGACATTCTAACCTACAATGCTTCATCTGCAAAACCCATCAAAGCCACTATCTAGAGTGCTTTGTGTCCTCTAAAAAAAGCGTAGACATAGGTTCCTCTGCCTGTTTTTGTAATTATAGTTGAGCTCCTGTTCGCTCTTGGAAATGTTTTGGCACCAAGGAGTCCAGATGTAAAATATTACAAATATATACAAATATAATCGATAATGACATGATCTATTTCAAATTGTGAACAGACCAGCCTTTGTTTCTCTTATCGATTTGTTGTTTTGGTATGACTATTTATACAGCCGATTAGGCACCATTGGCGCACATACCTTTATTTTTCCAATTTCACTTAATATTTTCTTACATTATGTTTAATGTCTATGTTCTATTTAGAGAGAAATGGTCCATCTGTGACCAAGTTTCATAGAGAGAAATTATCACCTATGCCAGGACTTTACCTATTTTTCTAGCAAAGCCTTAATTTTCCAAGGAATTCCAGAATTACACTAATGGCTACCGAGCAGGTTGTGTATGCAAATATATCTCCAAACCCTGTAAACAATTATATTGCTTTTGCTATATAATTATTATTTGCTACTTTGATGGGAAGTGATTAATTAGTAATGACTAAAAACTTTGCTTCAGTTATTTTTTTACGGTGGTAGGGTTTGGGTTTTTAGATCATTCTTGTAGATATGAGCATATTTATACCAACATGATGGGCATTGCATATGGATAGAGCTGACATATTCTGGACACAAGTAATGCCCAATTAACACCCCCAGAGAACCTGCTACATTTGAATATACACCACGTCTTTTTGCCCAAAGTTTCATACACCTAAGTCTGGTGCGCAAGTAGGAGATTGATGTTGAAGTTCTTGGCCATATTTAAGAATTGGTGAATTGAAATTTATGTAGAGGATTTACGTTTTATAAATGTAGTTCAGAAATGGAAATGTTGTTTTGAAGCTTCAAAGAATTACATATGATTCGTGTTGAGGTCTTTTTATGAAAATGACTCAACATAACTCTGTTAAAGACCCTGAAAGTCAGCAAATAGAAAAAAATTCAAAACACGGTAAATTTTGTGCAATTGAACAGAATCTGGAAAGTCCGAGCTTGAGTCTGGCCTCCCCAGCCCCGAGTTTTAGACGGAGTCTGGGCTGAGTACTTGGTTCAGCGGCCAGTCGGGCAGATTTGCGAGTGTCAAGTCCCCACGAGTCAAACTACAATCATTGAACAATAGTGTCTTTGTGAACAAATGTAACTATTGTGCTTGCGCACATCAGTTATATTGCATCTCATAGTTAGATTGGACATCTTAAAAAGGAAGGTGATATAACAATTATCTTGGATCTCGTAGTAGATTGAACATGTAAAGAAGCAAGGTTATCGTTTCCACCAACAGCTTGGTGTAAAGACAAATTATAATTAATCATTTCCACTTGGTGCATGGTGGCAACAAATTCCTTTGTTGTGTTGATGTGCACTCTTTCCATTTGGGCTTGCATCCACTGATCCAAGTTACTTTGATATGTTCTCTATACCTCACCCCGTGAAATATTATCTGCTTGAAGTTAAATTCTTGCTACTGAAATAAATTGAACAGGAACAGTTAGCTAAATAGAAATTATTTGAAATGTTACCTGCCGAAAATAGCAGCGAATTATCCAGTAACAGTTAGCTAAATAGAAATTATTTTGAATGTAATCTGCCCAAAATAGCAGCGACCTATTAAAAGGTAGGAGTTGCCAAAAAAATGGAAAATTGGAAAAGGAAGCCCAATTGTTAGAAGGTCCACTTTTTGTTTTTCAAATATGATAAATAGTTCCATCTGTAGTTAGCAAATGAATGCTTTATAATATGGAGTTCTTGGAGTCCTCACAATCTAAATTTGGGGATTTAGAATGTGTAACATGTAATGGGATAATGGAAGGTGTTACCTCTAGATCTGTAGGTGTAACTTACGATGCATTTTATTGGATTTAGATTGTGTAACATGTAATGGAATAATGGAATGTGTTACCCCTAAGATCGGTAGAAGGTCCACTTTTTGTTTTTCAAATATGATAAATAGTCCCTTTATTAATGCTTTATAATATAGTGTTCTTTTAATTATACTCTATGAAAAACAAAACCTGCTACATTTGAATATACACCACGTCTTTTTGCCCAAAGTTTCATACAACTAAGTGGTTTGAAGATTCTGAATATTTGGCACCAACCCCAAAATTTGAAATGTTTCACTAAAGTTCTTTGCCACACCTTTAAATGTCTTCTCAATGGATTCATCGTGGCGTTGGTCCAATACTGAAATTAATTCTCTGAATTTCTTATCACCAATATCAAGTTTTGTATGTCTTTTATGTAACTCCTCTCTTTGTTCAGTAGAATTGGCACATTGATCCAATGCTTCCATGTTGACATGACTAAAAATTTAACGCATTGATTGCAGTTGTGAGGCATTTCCTGCAGTTCTTTAAGATTCTTGTACTTGTATTTTTCAAATGCATGTGATGGCAATGAACCCAATTCCTGAATTTTATTCCTGTAGTCATCTTACTTTGCCATAAGAGGATTTCTCTTATTTAGAATTTGTTCAAGGTCTTTTGCTTTATTCTGAAGTGTGGGATCATAGTTGTCTTCCAATTTTGAAACGACTTGTCTATTGATCTGTAGCGTCCTATTTTCTTTCAGTCCGCTTGTCATTTCACTCCAAAATTCAAGCAAATGCAGTGAAGAAAGACTTGTTAAATCGCTCAAGGAAGCAGAGAGTAGACCACTTAAATTGCTTTATTCAATCATTTGAAGTTCGCTCCCTAATTATAATATATATGGCATTAACCTTGGAAATTGTTCTTTCAATCTTTAAAGTGAGTATGCCCTTAATGCCCTTATAAGTTATTGGCGCTAGTTAGCTAATGCATGTATGATGGATAACATTTCTTTATCATAATTATATTTCAAACATTCTCTAGAATTTAGTTTCTCTTTGTTCAAACGCTATGGGTTTTATTTCTTGCATTAGCGTAGCCCCAATTCCCCAAATCCTGAAGCATCGTACTCAATTACAGATGGTTTTTCTAAGCTGTCTGGCTGGCTTTGTCTATCTGGCGTTCTGGCTGGCCTTTTCCGAACGTCTGTCTGAATGGGAAATGGCTACGTTAATCGTTGACAGGGTTACTGGCCCCACCATTTTCACCAAGATCGGCTGGTCTTTTCCTTCCAATTTGATCAAAAAGTGGCCAAGCATGTTGGTAATTAATTTAGTACCAGTCCTACTTTAATTTCAGTTCACTCTGTTTTTCATTCTGCTCTCTTCGATCCAACTTAACAAATTCTTAATATATATTCTCCTAATATTTTATTTGTTTTATTTATAAATGTTTCCCTTGGTAAGTTAGTGAGTGCTTTAGTTTTAATTGCTTTGCAGGATAAACAATGAAGCAATTTATTTTTTTACATTGGAGATTTTTTTTATTTATAAAAAACCGATATCTTTCCAACAAGGTAGAAAAGATTATAATAATATGGCCATGAATGTGCATACAGATATCCAGAGAAGCGAAGATTTTTTTTATTTATAAAAAATGGATATCTTTCCAGCAAGGTGTAAGAAATTATAATAATATGGCAATGAATATGCATACAGGTCTCCAGAGAAGATGAAAAAGATGCAGATTGAGGTGGATTAACTACTTACCACCTGGCCTTAAACACGGTGCAATTTCACTTCAAGAAGAGGAATTGCTCATACACCTACACTCCATTCTGGGTAACAGGTTTTTCTTTTATCCATTTCTGCATGACCTCTGGCGTTTTCCTCTACTCTCTGATTTCTCTATTAATAATTGCTCACATGAAGTCTTGCTTTCTGTCCATTGATTTGGCAAAATGAATGGTATTGACCAGGAAGGTGGTCTCAAATTGCTTCCCATTTGCGAGGAAGCACAGACAACGAGATGGAACTCTTACATCAAGAAAAGGCTCAACAGTCATCCCTCCTCCTCCACCGAAGCCAACGGCAACAACAACACAAAATCTAGTATCCGCTTGCAATCCGATCACACATACAATACAAATTCAGAGTTTACGCAGTCTCACGATGCTTATTATGGGGTTTTGCTCTGCCAAGCCATTGGACGTCATTCCTGAAGGGTACCTGCAATCACTTGATGACATACTGATCAAAGGATATCGACAGATACCGAGCAAGACACATTGATTGATCGAGTAAGGAACGGATCAATGCGCTGATAAAGATACAGATAAAAACAGATACATCACAATGCACAGAGATCTACGTACTTACTTGTTATAGAATATATGTCCTTCTTACGTTATTAGTGAAAAACGGCTCGTTTTGGAGTTATTTATATTATTGCTGGATAGGAAATAAAATGGTAGAGTCAAGTCTATTTTGTGATGGATGCGGGAGAAATGAGCCATAGCTATGTCATCCACTTTAACATTATTAGTGAAAAACGGATCGTTTTGGAGTTATTTATATTATTGCTGGATAGGAAATAAAATGGTAGAGTCAAGTCTATTTTGTGATGGATGCCGCAGAAATGATCCATAGCTATGTCATCCACTTTAACAAGGTTGTTAACCGTAGATGTATCTGGTGGTTTAGATATAACTATCGCTTTTTTATGAAAAGGCTGTCCTTTTCCCCCTTCTCTTCTATTATCGAAATAAACATGTCATTTCAAATTTTCTGAATAACTCGCTGCAAGTTCTCCATGATTGGTCACTACAGAAAATATGCACTCTTGTGTTCAAGATGTACTGGATTTAAAGCATAAGCAACCATAAGTTCTCCATGATTGGTCACTGCATTAAGTATGGACTCTTGTGTTCAAGATGTACTGGATTGAAAGCATAAGCAACCACAAGATCAAAAGAATGAGTTTGCAATCTATGTAGACTACGCCAACAACCAGCTAATTTCTTGTTCTCAGCTGTGGATTGATTCCACTTCTCACACCAGTGACAGCTTCTTTGAGGATTTTAAATTTCCACACACAGAATTGATGGATCGCTCCACCCCTGGTGGGGCCGTTGAATGGATCTTACAAGGAGTCTCACGGAGCCCAACATCATCTTTCAACCTATTGGTGTTTTACTTTTCAATTTGTTGTATGTTCTATAAGAGATTTGTTATTTGTTGCTTCTATAAACCCTTGTTAGCTGCTGAAAAAGGGGTTGAAAACATTTATTTATAATTGTACACAATTCTTTTCCATTTAGAAATTTATTGTATTAAGTTTAGCATATAAATGTGACTATTTGATATTCCTTGAATCTTATATCTTGTGTGTATGTTTACATTAATTATTATTGAATTCCAACTAAAATGAAATGAAATTATATTTATAAATTTAATAATTTTATTCATAAGCCCTAAATTGATCATTATAGTCTAGCAATGGAGATCACAATCAATGGGAAAGGGAGAACAAGGATGTTTGGAATATAAATCACACACACACACACACACATATATATATAAAATGTAATTTATATTTTTTTTTGCACCACTTCTTATTTTATGGTGTTTTGCACCATTTCTTATTTTATGGTGCTTTGCACTATATACATGTTTGCGTATATTAAATAATATTAATAATAATTTTGGTGTTTTGCACCATAAAGTCACAATCCATGTTGGAATGTTTTGGTGCTTTGCACCACAAAATCCCAATCCACCAAGGATTGGTTTTGGTGGTTTGCACCATACACCATGGAATGCCACATATTCATTTAACACCAAAACCAACTTTTTTATAAACACCACTTTTGCACCATAAATCTTAGCACCACTTGCGTATCCCCACATTATCACCACTTTTGCACCACTATTTGAAAATTGAGGATTTCTCAAATCCTTTACAAATAGTGGTGCTAATGTGAGGCTAAAATGCCCTTCTCTCTTTACTATTCAGAACTCGATGCACATCACTCTTGAATCTGTTGTTGCTCCATACCTGTTATATATATGTAGAGCACACCAAACACTAAGGCTTATGGGTGATTCATTAAAATGGTGGGAGGGATATACTAGGGAATGGGTGGAATGGGTGGAGGGAGAGAGGGGTAGGGTGTGAGAGATAGATAGGGAGAGATGTGGAGAATAGGGAAAATGAATTTGTTTTTATTTTAGTAAAATATGTGTATTATCAAAATAAAAATGTGTACTTTATTAATGTATACATGTTACTTGAATAAAAGAGTTTATATATAAAATTTTAAATAATAATGTACATACATTATTATTGTATGAATGTTTTTAATTTTAAAAAATATTTGTGGGATTTATCTTTTCCATCCAAGTGGTGGATGAGTTAGTTGTTTTATTTGGTTTTAAGTTTGGATCGTCACACATCTATTTTTTCATTTTAGTGCTTTTCAATCTCGAATCTACATATGCTTTACATGCTTGTTGCTAATGAAATTTCAAACACTTATAAAAACTTATGTGCATATTCTCTCTCTCTCTATATATAGGAAAGATGACAATATTGTTTTATATTTTTATTTTGTCATATGTCAAATATCTGAAAAACATAAGTTTCTTAATTTACTTTTAACTTTTGATTGGTTCACCTATTTTGAAAACAAAAAAGAAACTGCTACCTACACTTAAAAAAAATTCTTTTATTGGGTTAAGACTTTCATAGTGCATCCTAATGATCTGCCTTCTCATTCTACGGATTTATTGAATTTCTTAATTAAAAAATATATAAAATTCGAAAAATCATTGTTAATTTAGATGCCAAACCCAAGGCCTAACATGGACATCTATGCATTATGTTTTAGAAAAAAATTAACATACCAATCTTCGAAGAACACCATTTTCTTGGAGTTACACTAATTTTCCATAATAAAAGTTATAAGGTAACTCTATTGTCTATGTTTCATATTTTTACACTATGTTCTAAAATGTTGTACGTCTAATATTTATTTAGTTGCACGTCATAATTGGGTAGCATTACCTTGCACCAGCCTATATATTTTAAACTAAGTTTATCTTAACTAACTCCTAAGTTTCTAAAACATAATTCTAATAACTTAAGAATACTTTAAACTATGTTGATCTTACCTTGCACTAGCCCATATTTTTTGTCTCTATGCCTAATAATAGATTTTTATTCTTGATTACTTCCCATGTTTCTTTCTTCCTTATGTCTTTTACCTTTTGAATTTCCATTCTTAATTCATCTTGATATTCTATAATGAGGTCTTCATTTATGATATTCCTAACCCTTTTAGACTCTAGGTTTTACTAAATATTTAATATTTATCTTCATTATTTCTTAGCTTAACATGAATTAACCTATCTCTACTCTCAATTACTTTTGCTCGCCGCCTTTGCTTCCATGGGACAAGTTGTTTCAATTTGTCTAGCTCTTTAATCTTACTCTTCATATTAAGATTTTATAGAAATTGTTGGCATGAGTTTCTTACATCAATTATTACATTTCTTTGATTTGATTTTCCATAAAGACTCTAGGTCTCCCCTACAAATATTCAAATGCACTGAATTGTTCATATTGGAATAAAGAAATAGAGATGAAACTTGTTCCCTAATTAGGTTAAGATCCTATAATAAGATTTGAAAGGTAATGGATGAAGGAACTTGTGCCCTAATTAGGTTAAGATCATATATTAAGATTTGAAAGGTATATCATGAAAATGCTGAGTGATAATGTCTTAATGAAAATGTCTCATAAAAATGTTAAATGAGAATTCCTTGGTGAAAATGGCCAATAAAAATGAAGTAGTGAAAATGGACTTTGTAAATGTCTCATCTTAAAATGTCAAATAAAAATTCCTCAATAAAAATGTCTCTATAAATACTATGAAAATGTGTGAAATGTCCATCTCTCTATGTATATATATGTTTAGATGAACTAAAAATCCTACTTATAACTTCATATATTAAATTTCTCAATTAAATAATATAATATATTTTATAATTGAATTAATTTTATATATTTATAAATAATTTTTTTTATAAAATTAGTATTATTTATTTTCATTTATTAGTATTAATTTTTAAAGGGATTTATTATAGACTAGTTATAACCTAAATAATATATTTAAATCAATAAAAAATTTAATATAATGTTATTTAAACTGAAATTAATAAATCTTTTAATATAATGTTTAAACTGGAACTTGATTTTGTAATTTCTTCTTAAAAAATCATTATATCAAAGGTTAATGGCAGTAAGATATTTGTCGTGCAAACAAAAGGATTTCATACTAATTTTAATATATTACTATACTCAACTCCATCTTTTCATTAATAAAATGTTAACAATCTCATTCTTACAATAACTTTAACAATCTCATTTACTCATTCCAATGAAAACTATGCATATAAAAACATCAAACTTACATTCCTCATTCCAATGTAAAATATTTATATAAAAACATAATAAAATAAAATAAAAATTATCATCCTCAATCAAATCATGTATATCCAAAATGGATCGAAGTTTCATAGAGGTCTTAATTCATTTTAAATAGATGCAGATTTATAGCTCTCACTTTCATGCATTTTAGTATTCATAAATAAAGTAGAAAGTGAGTTGGAATCCCTGTTGAATGTCTGGACGGTCGACGCATATTTTAAGGTATAGGCATGACTCTGAGTCTTGCAACGAATAAAATAAATTGACAAGACATGAGGAGTACCTCCTCAAGCTACCAAATCTAATGGAAGGTGCTATGTTGTAGTTATTGTATTAGTCTGTCAATTTATATGTCATTTTGCATTATATACTTTTAAAATTTTGCTCTGTTGTTTATTGAGCCATCAAATCGAATCAGCCCTATCAATGTGTATTTTCTTCTGGATCGACATTGACATGCAAGAAAATGAAAGTAAAATGCTTGCCATCGAATTGTTCCGGTAAAAAACTGTCAGCCCGTTAAAACTAAAATGCAGAGATTTTCTGAATTCAGCACTCACTCATTCATGTCGCTCTGTGGCATTTCCTTGCAGCTGCAACCATAGATTCAATATACAGCTATATTTGCAAACCAAAAGATTTCCGTGCAGGTGCACGCAAATATTTTATTTATGGAGCTACATTGCATTATTGTAATTAAATGTCATTTATGGATGGCGTAGATGGAGACGGTGACAAAGTCTTCGGGACTAGTAGGAGGGTGGATCTTGTTATTAGTTCTCTTGATCATATAATCTCTGTAGAGAAATAATCTGTAAGCAGCAGGACAGTTGATGTCGGTGCTAAACTGAGGAAGAGGCGTCACTATCGTATACGGATTTGGAATGATACCAAATGCAAGCGAGCATCGTCTTCTCTCTTTACTATTCAGAACTCGATGCACAGCACTCTTGAATCTGTTGTTGCTCCATACCTGTTATATATATGTAGAGCACACCAAACACTAAGGCTTATGGGTGATTCATTAAAATGGTGGGAGGGATATACTAGGGAATGGGTGGAATGGGTGGAGGGAGAGAGGGGTAGGGTGTGAGAGATAGATAGGGAGAGATGTGGAGAATAGCGAAAATGAATTTGTTTTTATTTTAGTAAAATATGTGTATTATCAAAATAAAAATGTGTGTACTTTATTAATGTATACATGTTACTTGAATAAAAGAGTTTATATATAAAATTTTAAATAATAATGTACATACATTATTATTGTATGAATGTTTTTAATTTTAAAAAATATTTGTGGGATTTATCTTTTCCATCCAAGTGGTGGATGAGTTAGTTGTTTTATTTGGTTTTAAGTTTGGATCGTCACACATCTATTTTTTTCATTTTAGTGCTTTTCAATCTCGAATCTACATATGCTTTACATGCTTGTTGCTAATGAAATTTCAAACACTTATAAAAACTTATGTGCATATTCTCTCTCTCTCTATATATATAGGAAAGATGACAATATTGTTTTATATTTTTATTTTGTCATATGTCAAATATCTGAAAAACATAGGTTTCTTATTTTACTTTTAACTTTTGATTGGTTCACCTATTTTGAAAACAAAAAAGAAACTACTACCTACACTTAAAAAAAGTTCTTTGATTGGGTTAAGACTTTCATAGTGCATCCTAATGATCTGCCTTCTCATTCTACAGATTTATTGAATTTCTTAATTAAAAAATATATAAAATTCGAAAAATCATTGTTAATTTAGATGCCAAACCCAAGGCCTAACATGGACATCTATGCATTATGTTTTAGAAAAAAATTAACATACCAATCTTTGAAGAACACCATTTTCTTGGAGTTATACTAATTTTCCATAATAAAAGTTATAAGGTAACTCTATTGTCTATGTTTCATATTTTTACACTATGTTCTAAAATGTTGTAGGTCTAATATTTATTTAGTTGCACGTCATAATTGGGTAGCATTACCTTGCACCCGCCTATATATTTTAAACTAAGTTTATCTTAACTAACTCCTAAGTTTCTAAAACATAATTCTAATAACTTAAGAATACTTTAAACTATGTTGATCTTACCTTGCACTAGCCCATATTTTTTGTCTCTATGCCTAATAATAGATTTTTATTCTTGATTACTTCCCATGTTTCTTTCTTCCTTATGTCTTTTACCTTTTGAATTTCCATTCTTAATTCATCTTGATATTCTATAATGAGGTCTTCATTTATGATATTCCTAACCCTTTTAGACTCTAGGTTTTACTAAATATTTAATATTTATCTTCATTATTTCTTAGCTTAACATGAATTAACCTATCTCTACTCTCAATTACTTTTGCTCGCCGCCTTTGCTTCCATGGGACAAGTTGTTTCAATTTGTCTAGCTCTTTAATCTTACTCTTCATATTAAGATTTTATAGAAATTGTTGGCATCAGTTTCTTACATCAATTATTACATTTCTTTGATTTGATTTTCCATAAAGACTCTAGGTCTCCCCTACAAATATTCAAATGCACTGAATTGTTCATATTGGAATAAAGAAATAGAGATGAAACTTGTTCCCTAATTAGGTTAAGATCCTATAATAAGATTTGAAAGGTAATGGATGAAGGAACTTGTGCCCTAATTAGGTTAAGATCATATATTAAGATTTGAAAGGTATGTCATGAAAATGCTGAGTGATAATGTCTTAATGAAAATGTCTCATAAAAATGTTAAATGAGAATTCCTTGGTGAAAATGGCCAATAAAAATGAAGTAGTGAAAATGGACTTTGTAAATGTCTCATCTTAAAATGTCAAATAAAAATTCCTCAATAAAAATGTCTCTATAAATACTATGAAAATGTGTGAAATGTCCATCTCTCTATGTATATATATGTTTAGATGAACTAAAAATCTTACTTATAACTTCATATATTAAATTTCTCAATTAAATAATATAATATATTTTATAATTGAATTAATTTTATATATTTATAAATAATTTTTTTTATAAAATTAGTATTATTTATTTTCATTTATTAGTATTAATTTTTAAGGGGATTTATTATAGACTAGTTATAACCTAAATAATATATTTAAATTAATAAAAAATTTAATATAATGTTATTTAAACTGAAATTAATAAATCTTTTAATATAATGTTTAAACTGGAACTTGATTTTGTAATTTCTTCTTAAAAAATCATTATATCAAAGGTCAATGGCAGTAAGATATTTGTCGTGCAAACAAAAGGATTTCATACTAATTTATACATATTACTATACTCAACTCCATCTTTTCATTAATAAAATGTTAACAATCTCATTCTTACAATAACTTTAACAATCTCATTTACTCATTCCAATGAAAACTATGCATATAAAAACATCAAACTTACATTCCTCATTCCAATGTAAAATATTTATATAAAAACATAATAAAATAAAATAAAAATTATCATCCTCAATCAAATCATGTATATCCAAAATGGATCGAAGTTTCATAGAGGTCTTAATTCATTTTAAATAGATGCACATTTATAGCTCTCACTTTCATGCATTTTAGTATTCATAAATAAAGTAGAAAGTGAGTTGGAATCCCTGTTGAATGTCTGGACGGTCGACGCATATTTTAAGGTATAGGCATGACTCTGAGTCTTGCAACTAATAAAATAAATTGACAAGACATGAGGAGTACCTCCTCAAGCTACCAAATCTAATGGAAGGTGCTATGTTGTAGTTATTGTATTAGTCTGTCAATTTATATGTCATTTTGCATTATATACTTTTAAAATTTTGCTCTGTTGTTTATTGAGCCATCAAATCGAATCAGCCCTATCAATGTGTATTTTCTTCTGGATCGACATTGACATGCAAGAAAATGTAAAGTAAAATGCTTGCCATCGAATTGTTCCGGTAAAAAACTGTCAGCGCGTTAAAACTAAAATGCAGAGATTTTCTGAATTCAGCACTCACTCATTCATGTCGCTCTGTGGCATTTCCTTGCAGCTGCAACCATAGATTCAATATACAGCTATATTTGCAAACCAAAAGATTTCCGTGCAGGTGCACGCAAATATTTTATTTATGGAGCTACATTGCATTATTGTAATTAAATGTCATTTATGGGTGGCGTAGATGGAGACGGTGACAAAGTCTTCGGGACTAGTAGGAGGGTGGATCTTGTTATTAGTTCTCTTGATCATATAATCTCTGTAGAGAAATAATCTGTAAGCAGCAGGACAGTTGATGTCGGTGCTAAACTGAGGAAGAGGCGTCACTATCGTATCCGGATTTGGAATGATACCAAATGCAAACGAGCATCGTCTTCTCTCTTTACTATTCAGAACTCGATGCACAGCACTCTTGAATCTGTTGTTGCTCCATACCTGTTATATGTAGAGCATACCAAACACTAAGGCTCATGGGTGATTCATTAAAATGGTGGGAGGGATATACTAGGGAATGGGTGGAGGGAGAAAGGGGTAGGGTGTGAGAGATAGATAGGGAGAGATGTGGAGAATAGGGAAAATGAATTTGTTTTTATTTTAGTAAAATATGTGTATTATCAAAATAAAAATGTGTGTAATTTATTAATGTATACATGTTACTTGAATAAAAGAGTTTATATATAAATTTTTAAATAATAATGTACATACATTATTATATGAATGTTTTTAATTTTAAAAAATATTTGTGGGATTTATTTTTTCCATCCAAGTGGTGGATGAGTTGTTTTATTTGGTTTTAAGTTTGGATCGTCACACATCCATCTTTTCATTTTAGTGCTTTTCAGTCTCAAATTTACATATGCTTTACATGCTTGTTGCTAATGAAATTTCAAACACTTATAGAAACTTATGTGCATATTCTATATATATATATATATATATATAGATAGGAAAGATGACAATATTGTTTTATATTTTTATTTTGTCATATGTCAAATATCTAAAAAACATAGGTTTCTTATTTTACTTTTAACTTTTGATTGGTTCACTTATTTTGAAAATAAAAAAGAAACTACTACCTACACTTAAAAAAAGTTCATTGATTGGGTTAAGACCTTCATAGTGCACGCTAATGATCTGCCTTCTCATTCTACGGATTTATTGAATTTCTTAATTAAAAAATATATAAAATTCGAAAAATCATTGTTAATTTAGATGCCAAACCCAAGGCCTAACATGGACATCTATGCATTATGTTTTAGAAAAAAATTAACATACCAATCTTCGAAGAACACCATTTTCTTGGAGTTATACTAATTTTCCATAATAAAAGTTATATATAATTCTATTGTCTATGTTTCATATTTTTACACTATGTTGTAAAATGTTGTATGTCTAATATTTATTTAGTTGCGCGTCATAATTGGGTAGCATTACCTTGCACCAGCCTATATACTTTAAACTAAGTTTATCTTAACTAACTCCTAAGTTTCTAAAACATAATTTTAATAACTTAAGAATACTTTAAACTATGTTGATCTTACCTTGCACTAGCCCATATTTTTTGTCTCTATGCCTAATAATAGATTTTTATTCTTGATTACTTCCCATGTTTCTTTCTTCCTTATGTCTTTTACCTTTTGAATTTCCATTCTCAATTCGTCTTGATCTTATATAATGAGGTCTTCATTTATGATATTCCTAACCCTTTTAGACTCTAGGTTTTACTAAATATTTAATATTTATCATCATTATTTCTTAGCTTAACATGAATTAACCTATCTCTACTCTCAATTACTTTTGCTCCCTGCCTTTGCTTCCATGGGACAATTTCTTTCAATTTGTCTAGCTCTTTAATCTTACTCTTCATATTAAGATTTTATAAAAATTGTTGGCATCACTTTCTTGCGTCAATTATTACATTTCTTGGATTTGATTTTCCATTTCTTGTAATCTAATGTTCATTTTATTCTCCGACATTATTATGTTAATGTCTATTCATCTTCACAAGATGCAAACTTATTATCATAAAGACTCTATGCCTCCTCTTAAAATATTCAATGCAGTGAATTGTTCATATTGGAATAAAGAAATAAGATGAAATAAATTATAACTTAGAATGGATGAAGGAACTTGTGCCCTAATTAGGTTAAGATCCTATATTAAGATTTGAAAGGTATGTCATAAAAATGCTCATTGAGAATGTCTTAATGAAAATGTTCTACAAAAATGTTGAAAGAAAATTGCTTAGTGAAAATAGCGAATAAAAAGGAAGTAGTGAAAATAGACTTTGTAAATGTCCCATCTTAAAATGTTAAATAAAAATGTTTTTATATGAAAATAAAAATGTCTCTATAAAAATAGATGCCAAACCCAAGGCCTAACATGGACATCTATGCATTATGTTTTAGAAAAAAATTAACATACCAATCTTCGGAGAACACCATTTTCTTGGAGTTATAGTAATTTTCCATAATAAAAGTTATAAGGTAACTCTATTGTCTATGTTTCATATTTTTACACTATGTTCTAAAATGTTGTACGTCAAATATTTATTTAGTTGCAAGTCATAATTGGGTAGCATTACCTTGCACGAGCCTATATATTTTAAACTAAGTTTATCTTAACTAACTCCTAAGTTTCTAAAACATAATTCTAATAACTTAAGAATACTTTAGACTATGTTGATCTTACCTTGCACTAGCCCATATTTTTTGTCTCTATGCCTAATAATAGATTTTTATTCTTGATTACTTCTCATGTTTCTTTCTTCCTTATGTCTTTTACCTTTTGAATTTCCATTCTTAATTCATCTTGATCTTCTATAATGAGGTCTTCATTTATGATATTCCTAACCCTTTTAGACTCTAGGTTTTACTAAATATTTAATATTTATCTTCATTATTTCTTAGCTTAACATGAATTAACCTATCTCTACTCTCAATTACTTTTGCTCGCCGCCTTTGCTTCCATGAGACAAGTTGTTTCAATTTGTCTAGCTATTTAATCTTACTCTTCATATTAAGATTTTATAGAAATTATTGGCATCACTTTCTTGCGTCAATTATTACATTTCTTGGATTTGATTTTCCATTTCTTGTAATCTAATGTTCATTTTATTCTCCAACATTATTATGTTAATGTCTATTCATCTTCACAAGATACAAACTTATTATCATAAAGACTCTAGGTCTCCTCTTAAAATATTCAATGCAGTGAATTGTTCATATTGGAATAAAGAAATAAGATGAAATAAATTATAACTCAGAATGGATGAAGGAACTTGTGCCCTAATTAGGTTAAGATCCTATATTAAGATTTGAAAGGTATACATGTCATAAAAATGCTCATTGAGAATGTTTTAATGAAAATGTTCTACAAAAATGTTGAAAGAAAATTCCTTACTGAAAATAGCGAATAAAAATGAAGTAGTGAAAATAGACTTTGTAAATGTCCCATCTTAAAATGTCAAATAAAAATGTCTCTATAAATACTATGAAAATGTGTGAAATACTCCTCTATATATGTGTGTTTAATGTCTCTATATATGTGTGTTTAATGTCTCTATAAATACTATGAAAATGTGTGAAATACCCTTCTATATATATGTGTTTAGATGAACTAAAAATCCTATATATATTAAATTTCTTAATTAAATAATATAGTATATTTTATAATTTAATTAATTTTATATATTTATAAATAAATTTATTTATAAAATTAGTATTATTTATAAATAATATAGTATATTTTATAATTTAATTAATTTTATATATTTATAAATAAATTTATTTATAAAATTAGTATTATTTATTTTTATTTATTAGTATTATTTTTAAGAGAATTTTTTATAGATTAGTTATAACCTTAATAATATATTTAAATTAATAAAACTTTTAATGTTATTTAAACTGAAATTAACTACAATAGATCTATCTTAAATCCAGATCTATAAGCACCTAGAGGGATCCAATTTTTTGAGGTGTAATTTTTTTTTTAATTTATAGATCCAGATTTAAGTTTTAAGTTTTTATTTTATAATTTTTTATTTTATGAGCGAACATTGATTTTTTTAAATACTTTGCATAATTTTTTATTTTATTAAGTGAGATGAAATTTTTTAATTATTTTGTTAGGAAGGAATGTTACAACATCTCCCCCATACTGGGCTATAAAGCACCTTGCTTCTCTTGATGCAATAAAAATTTTAATATAATGTTATTTAAACTATTAAATAAATTTAAGTGTTAAAAAACCTGATTTTGTGATTTCTTCCTAAAAGATCATTATATCAAATATCAAAGAGAATAAGATATTTGTCCTACAACCAAAAGGTATTACTATACTTAAGTCCATCTGTTTTATTAATAAAATGTTAACAATCTCATTCTTACAATAACCTTAACAATCTCATTTACTCATTCCAATGAAAACTATGTATATAAAAACATCAAAAATGTATTCCTCATTCCAATGTAAAATAATGTAAAATATCCATATGACAACATAAAAACATAATAAAATAAAATAAAATTTATCATCCTCAATCAAATCATGTATAGACAAAACGGATCGAAGTTTCATAGATGGCTGATTGATGTAATATGACCAGGTCTTAATCCTTTTGAAATAGATGCACATTTATAGCTCTCATTTTCATGCATTTTAGTATTCATAAATAAAGTAGAAAGTGACTTGGAATCCCCAGTTGAATGTCTGGACGGTCGACGTATATTTTTAGGTATAGGCATGACTCTGAGTCTTGCAACTAATAAAATAAATTGACAAGACATAAGGAGGGCCTCCTTAAGCTACCAAATCTAATGGAAGGTGCTCTGTTGTAGTTATTGTATTAGTCTGTCAATTTAGATTTCATTTTGCAATATATACTTTTAAAATTTTGCTCTGTTGTTTATTAAGCCATAAAATCGAATCAGCCCTATCAATGTGTACTTTTTCTGGATCGACATTGACATGCAACAAAATGTAAAGCATTCGTCACCTGAAGAGAAATGCTTGCCATCGAATTGTTCCGGTAAAAAACTGTAAGGCGTTAAAACCAAAATGCAGAGATTTTCTGAATTCAGCACTAACTCATTCATGTCGCTTTGTGGTATTTCCTTGCAGCTGCAACCATAGATTCAATATATAGCTATATATTTACAAACCAAAAGATTTTCGTGCAGGTGCACGCCAAGATTCTATTTATGCTGCTACATTGCATTATTGTAATATAATATCATTTATGGATGGCGTAGATGGAGACGGTGACAAAGTCTTTGGGACTAGTAGGAGGGTGGATCTTGTTATTAGTTCTCTTGATCATATAATCTCTGTATAGAAATGCTCTGTAAGCAACAGGACAGTTGATGTCGGTGCTAAACTGAGGAAGAGGCGTCACTATCGTATCCGGATTTGGAATGATAGCAAATGCAAACGAGCATCGTCTTCTCTCTTTACTATTCACAACTCGATGCACAGCACTCTTGAATCTATTGTTGCTCCATACCTGTTATATGTAGAGCACACCAAACTTGAAGGTTCATGGGTGATTAATTAAAATTGTATATAATAATTGGAATTCGAATTAGGGTTACCTGAACAAGATCTCCGATATTGATGACAAGAGCTCCCTTGGTAGGTTTGATGTCCACCCATTTGCCATTCTTGAGAACTTGGTACCCTCCACTATTGTCTTGCCCAACTACCGTGATGCAGCTGCTGTCCTGATGCTCCCATGCTCCTATCTCTTCGTGCTGGCTTGTGGCTCTCGGATAGCAGAGCATTTTAAAGGGCAAGGTCTTGTCCCCATTGAGTTCCTTGAGAAAATTAGCAGGCAATCCTAGGCTTTGGGAAACGAGGCTCTCAATAAATTCCACCGTCTTACACAGGAATCTCAGCAGCTTCTCTATGACCATTCTGCGCATTAGTACACCATGATCTCAAATTAATGAAATGTCTATCAATTAGGTTATACGAATATAAACAAGAAAGTTTGAATTGTCTAACAATTAGGTTATACGCAAATTAATCGATACCCATGTTGGTTTTCATACCGCAACTGAGGCAACTCCTCCGGAAAAGCGTTGCATGCTGATGGGCCAGCGCCGTAGTACAGAGTCTCGTACAGATCCCATCTACAGGGTGGATATGCATTGTAACCCGTGGGAATCTTCGAGTGGTCGCGTCCCCGCGCCTGTGGTCTGACCTTCATCTTCTCTTGTGCAGGATTGTCGAAGAATATACGCGAAGTAGCCAGTACTTCTTCTATAAGATCTAAGGGGATTCCATGATTTATGACTTGGAAAAATCCCCATTCTTCGCACGCCTTAGCGATCTTGCTAATAACAGATAATTTCGCCGTTGGAGCCGCTGATGAATCAAGGGGATCTAACAAAGGACCAAGATCGATGACAGGAACCGCGGCCTCCTCTTGAAGAACTGTGAAGTCCATGTTGCGTAATTCCAATACTGAAGACAGAAAAACACAAAAGCATACTTGACAAATGCACCTCGATTGGTTACAGGCGACAGAACGCTTCTTTTTATAGGAGAAAATGGAAATTGACTGCAGGTTACTGTTCCTCCAATAAATTTTCAAACGGACTGACGCTGGGGACTATTATTTTGGTCTTGTGTTATATAATAAACAATAAGATTCTAAATCAGATGAGCTCGCAGCGTTGATGTGGACCAGTTCTACCGAACCCCATCAGGCCGACTTCCTTGACTTGCAGAGATTTAAGAAATAGGTCTGGGACCATATCATATTCTAGAATACGTAAGGGGATACGGAGTAGTTCAATGTTTAACAGATC
Organism: Larix kaempferi; assembly: GCA_027924585.1. Classification (NCBI taxonomy): domain Eukaryota; kingdom Viridiplantae; phylum Streptophyta; class Pinopsida; order Pinales; family Pinaceae; genus Larix; species Larix kaempferi. Next base: position 11,079,522 of record BSBM01001310.1, read on the forward strand.
AGCCACATGCGTTGCGTCGATACGAGGCCACTTTTACCATCTGGAAAACAGATTTTTAAATAATGATTCTGGAAGCATTGAACAGCGTTAGAATTTGATCCATCATGGTTCTGCATTATTTGGCTGCAGAAAAAGTGAAGATAGCGATCATAGAAGGTTTTTCCAAGTTGTTTCTGTGATTCTATTCCATTTTTTTTAACTTGTAACTTGTCAGTCCCTGCTCACAACGGTCAAACATGGTAGACTTTCTATCAATTGATAAAATTTTATAATCTCTTAAGTGTTTCCTAAAGTTTTAAAAATAATTTATTTATTGCAAATGTTTAAAATTATTAGATTGATTAGTCAATAAAGTTGAAGTGACTCATTGCATCGGGATGTGATAATATACTTTAATATGCTTAACAGGTATTATTATTAATTATTGTTAGGTTCACATTTATATTCGAATTCAATTTCATCTTGATCATGCCATTTACGAACAATCCTCACAGTAAATTATTGACTTCTTGTTCGGCTTTATGATGACCTAAACTTACAATCGAGTTACAATTGAAGTTTAATATGCTTAAGATGTCTTAGTTTTGTAATTTGTTTGCAAAATCAAATAAACAATTTGGTTGTTTCCATGTAATTTTATGTATATTTTTTGGGACGAGTTTCATGCAATTTGAAGTTGGTATTTAAATATGATAAGTTTTTTTAAAAACAAATAAGGAATTTGGTTGTTTCCATATATATTTATTTGGTGCAAGTTTCATGTAATTTGAAATTGCCCTATTATAAAGGAGGAGAATATTATTTAAAATTGGCCTTTTACAAAGTAGAGAATATTATAAGTGATAAATAAGGAGAAGGGAGAAAGATAGGCCTCAAACATCTAATTTTTATTGTTTAGTTTGGCCTAAGAACTGCCAACATCATATGACATCATTCAAATGTATTTGTAAAAACAAATAAGTAATTTGGTTGTTTCCATATATTTATTGGAGTAAGTTTCATGCAATTTGAAATTACCCTATTACAAAGGAGGAGAATATTATTTGAAATTAGCCTATTACAAAGAAGGAGAATATTATAAGTGATAAATAAGGAGAAGGGAGAAGGATAGGCCTCAAACATCCAATTCTTATTGTTTAGCATGGCCTAAGAACTGCCAACATCATATGCCATCATTCAAGTTTGTATTTGTAGGAAAACAAGATCAATGCATTAGTCAAAATTTAGGTTGTTTTTTTTTTGTATTATTAGAATAGTATTTCCTTACATGTTTTATTTATGTAGAACATGTTTACTTTTTCATAGATTTGACTAGGTGTATTTATCCATAAGTGTAAGTGGTTTTCAAAACTAGTTAACATATACTATTTAAATAAAGTACAATGAGAATCTTTGTTCACTTTAAGTTAGGGCTAAAACACTTATTTCATTAAATTTGGATTAATTTCACTTGGAGCTTCTTCAAAAACGATCAAAAACAACATTTTTAAAGTCCAAAATAGTCTTTTTAAAGTGCAAAATGGGTTTCCAAAAGTGTCAATATTGGGTTCCAAAACTGCACTTTTGGATTTGAAATTGACACTGTTGGAACTAAATTTTGCACTTTTTAAATGTGATATTAACTCTTTCAGAATCAAAATTTTCACTTTTGAAACCTCATATTGACACTTTTGCAATCAAATTTACACTTTTGAAAACCAATGTTGGCATTTTCATAATCTAATTTCGCACATTTTAATTTAGATACTAACCTTTTTAGAATATGATTTGTTCTTTACAAACTCCAATTTTGTGTTTATTAAATTTTCAATCCCATTTAGCTAATATTATTCTTAACTTTTAAAATTGGTAACTCATTGGTAACAAGCCACTTCAAAAAATCCAATGAAACTGAATATACAAAAATCCGAAGATCTTAATAACATTTCCACACATAGAAAACACTATCAATATGAAAAATTGCATTACATTATTCAACAAACTAATTTCATTTTTTTACAATAGAGATTTTATTTAAAGGTTTGATATATACTTTGGGATTCTCCAACATATGCATTTCTTGGTATGGCTTCTAAATATGGAAAAATGGCATTCACATTTCTTTATTGCATAGATGTCCATAAACCAACTTCAAAAATACTAAGGCATTCTTTAAGAAAAATTTTAAAACCTCAATATATAAAATAAATCTTTGATCTTGTAACAATGTATGGATCTCTCTAGAATAATATGTTTGGTAATGATATTTTATGAATAACATGTAACAATAATCCATTCACATTGAATATAATCAATCATTTATCTAATAGTGTTGTATATGCACACAAAAACATACAACAAAATCTAATTAATATACCCTTTTGTATACATAAAAATTATGGAGTATATTTATTGTGAATTTTATATGGATTTTTTCAAACATGTCAATTCCATAATAAAACAAATACAAGTTTCATGTAAATACACAAAATTGTATTTTTTTCTATCACTTTCATATCAACAATTAAATGTCCTACCAAGTCACAATATATAGCAATTCTCCCCATTATTGTCATCTAAATTTTGAATGTTTTTATCTAAAATCGCATGTTTCGATGAGGCTTAAGGTGATTCAAAAATGAACACAACATTGTTTTTACATTTACATCTCTTTCATCTGAACCATCAAATGTCCAACTTGATGGCATTTGCAAACATTTTTCCTCACTATTTTCTTCTGAATGGTATTGACCTTCATCTATAAACAATATTTTTCTATTTTCATAACTATATCCATACTACATAAGTACATATTTAAACTCTTTCTTGTAAATACGCAGTACTCTACCAATATAACATATATAGGGGACCAATACATAGTATGCATACATTGCTGGTGATCCCAAATAAATACCAACTTTTCATCTTTCAGCCATTCAAATTCCCTCTTCATGTTTCTTATTTTTGTGCAATCTAAATAAGCAAACCGCAGAGCAATGTTGAAATGCTCTTGTGCAATATTGATTATATTATGAATAAACTTCCATGGATAATAATGGTAGTAGTCATGCACAAAATCATGTTGTCTATATCTTTCTCTTTTTCCAATAAACACTTGAACTCCAAACATCAACCCTTGTACTCCCAATACCAACAATTTCTTTTGATTTAATGTTTGAACGGCATACAAAAACCATAACTAAAAATATAACTAGAATAAGATAATAAATAAGTCATTAAATTAAAAAAGTTACTCATAATACCTAACCCATAAAATACATAATCAATATTTAACAAAAATAAAATTAAACAAATAACATATAAACCATTAAACAAAAATAATTAACCATAATGAAATTTCTTAACAAATATATAATTAATGTAAATAGCATTTGCTTCACTTACTATATTATATTTGAATTTTATTACATAGTCATTTTTTTCAACCCTGAAAAGATAGAGAAAGTTATATGATTTAGAATCTATTTTACTAAGACCTTTCCAAAGTCCTTTTATCATATTAGCATCATCATCCTTAGAGGATATATTGTAAGGCTTCTACACATTGCAATTTTGAACATGCTTCAGTTGTTCCTCTTCACCCTCCAAAAACGATCATCATGTTCCTATAAGAGAAATATCGAAATTCACTCCACAATATTTCCAAGGTTTTAACTTATTTACCCTCATTATCTATAACACATTTATCAGCTTTGAAAACAAAGTTAAATTCGTTCTCAAGAAAATTTCCCTTTGCTCTAAGAAATTTCTTAAATAAATCCATCTGCTTTTGTTTAACCAAATTCCAACATGGAATTTGCTCAGACATAATTCTGATTGATATAATTTTGAATTCGGTTTAAAATTATTGTCTTTCTCAATATTTCTAGATACCTCTTTTGTCTTTGTGGAGGGTTTTTGACTAAATAAAAATCCTCAAATTCTAATATCAGTATTTTCACATTGTTATTTAAATATGCATGATAAAAAATGTATATCATATTTTACATAATACATTCTCTACAGTTTTCAACGGAAAGACAAAGAATAATTGGCTTTCTTACCTATCAATGATTTTCTACAGGAAGATTAGCGACACACCATACTGGATATAATTTATGCTTATAATTTATGCTTGACTGAAATATTTTATTATTTCCATGATCTCGCTTGCATTGCCATGTCCCATGGAACAATAAAAATAAACATTTTCGATTAAAGCAGCCACTGGAAAAAAAGTTACAATCATTAAACTATGAAGTATATTGATTCAAACATATAATAAAATTACCTTCTTCTTTGTCTCCATGTTTTGTATCTTATCTCTTGATTGTGGTTTAGTATTTTTGGGATATTCCACATTGTGATACTCATCTTGCTTGGGATTTCCATTCATAATAGAGTATTTTTCCAATGTATTTTTGTCTTCAATACCTATATCTCTTTCTACTTATTAAAAATAATTTTAATTTTAGAAAGTAATTAGGAAAAAGAAAATTTTCTAATAATTTTATAAAAGCATCAATAGAAAATACCTTTTTGCCGAGCTAAACATTCATAAAATGGTTTCATGTGCACTATTTCTCAACTAAAACAAGCACATTATTTCTCATTCTGTGTTGATAATTAATGTTGTGCAGAATTGGACACTGACTATTTTAGGTTGCAAGTGTTTATTAAATAAATTTGCAGCAAACTTCACTGCATGCTAATGTATGTGAAGAATTAAATAATTTGCAGAATTATACAGCAACCTACAGCTGATTTTATGGCATGTAAATAATGCCTTTATTTTTATGCAATGTAATCTATATAAGTATGTAGCTATGAAGTCTAAAGATCAATGGGAAATAAATAATCCAAGGTTTTCTTTTCCTGTGTTTGATTAAAATCTTCTCTCTTGTTTTCTATGTTGTTTCATTTCATTGTGCTATTTTAAACTAGGCTCTTTTATAATCTTCATTTGGTATCAGAACAGGTATTTTGTTTAAAGTTCATAATGCCAAATTCTAACTCTTTACCAATTCCAGAATTTGATGGAAGTGATTATGATTATTGGTGCATCAAGATGATGACCTTTTTGACAGGAAAATATTTGTGGGAGATTGCAGAATCAGATTATGAAGAGCCAGCTGATTGGAACACACTTACAGTCAATGATAAAACAACTAAGAGAGAAGCCAAGAAGAAGAATGCCCAAGCTTTATTTCATATTCAAATAGCTCTAGATAAGAGCTTATTTCCAAGAATTGCAGGAGAAAAGTCAACTCATAATGCCTGGAAGACTCTACATGAAGCTTACCAAGGCAGTGATCAAGTTAAAGTTATCAAGTTACAGACACTGAGGACAGAATTCGAGAATTTGAAGATGCAAGAAGGTGAGAAGGTGAGTGATTATTGTGTAAGAGTAAATGATGTTGTCAATAAATTGGCTACTCTAGGAGAAACTATTGATAAAGAAGTTATGATTAAAAAAGTGTTGAGGTCTCTAACACCAAGATCGAACCATGTTGCTATAGTCATTGAAGAAAGCAAGGATTTGACTAACCTTCACTTTGATCACCTAGTTGGATCTCTTATTTCTCATGAAGACAGAGTGAGAGATTCATTTGGAGAAAGTGATGAGAAAGATTTTTCCACAAAGCTACAGATTACAAAGAATGCAGATGCTAATTCTAGCTCCAAAAGAAACCAAGCCCAAGGTAAAGGTCAGTATCAATTTTTTCCAAGAGGAGATAGAGGAAGAAGAGGTGATTTCAGAGGAAGAGGTAGAGGTAGATTTGATAAGAGAAACATCCAGTGCTATCATTGTCAAAGGTATGGTCATTTTGAAAGGGATTGCAGATTAAAAGAAAACAAAAGTGTTAATTATGCTCAAGAGGGTGATGATGCTTCTCAAAATAATTTGTTTTTATCTTGTGGCAAAACTGAAAATACAGTTAAAGATGTTTGGTATTTAGATTCAGGTTGTTCTAACCACGACAGGAAATTGCAAGCTTTTCTCTACAATGGATGAAAGTTTCAAATCTAATATCAAACTTGGTGATGAAAAAACCTTAGAGGTTTCTGCAAAAGGAGATATGGAAGCCCATACAAAAGAAGGTATGAAAAGTGTCAAAGATGTTTATTACACTCCACAGTTAAAGCACAATTTATTAAGTGTTGGGAAGCTGTGTGAAAAGAATTACAGAGTAGTGTTTGATGGTAGACAATGCACGATTTATGATAAGAATCAAGGCAATAGGGTGGTTAGAGTTGTGCCTATGTCAAAGAATCAAATGTTACCATTGAATTTTGGAGAAACTAGCATCAACCTTGCTAATATGGCATATGAGGACAAAGGTTGGTTGTGGCATCTCAGGTATGGTCATTTGAATTTTCACAGTTTGAAGCTTCTAACATCAAAAGAATTAGTTTATGGTTTGCCTAAGGTTGAAGAGTATAAGGAGGTTTGTGAAGGATGTACTAAAGAAAAAAATGCGAGAGAGAAATTTCCTAGAGGCAAGGCATGGAGGGCCCATTATCCACTTCATCTAGTTCATTCTAATATTTGTGGTCCTATGTAGACAGAAAGTTTGGGTAAGTCATCATATTTCATTACTTTTATTGATGATTACTCAAGAATGTGTTGGGTTTATTTTTTGAAGAGCAAGGGTGAAACATTTGATACATTCAAGAGGTTTAAAGCCTTGGCAGAAAATGAAAGTGGTTACAAAATAAAATGCTTAAGGACTGATTGTGGAGGAGAATTTTGTTCAAGAGGTTTTCAGAATTTTTGTGATATGAATGGAATTAGAAGACAACTCACCACTGCTTACACACCTCAACAAAATGGGGTAGCTGAAAGAAATAACCATACACTGGTGGAAATGGCAAGGAGTATGTTACATACCAAAGGATTAAGCAATTCCTTTTGGGGTGATGAAGTTGCTACAGCAGTGTATATTCTCAATAGAAGTCCCACTAGTGCACTTCACATGGTGACTCCTTATGAAGCCTGGTATGAGAAAAAGCCTAATGTTAATCATTTCAAAGTTTTTGGTTGTTTAGCCTTTGTTCATGTAGCTCATCAAAAGCGACAAAAGTTAGATCCAAAAAGTGAAGCATGCATTTTTGTTGGATATAGTGAGCAAAGTAAGGCTTACAGGTTGTATAATCCTCTCACCAATCGCATTGTTGTGTCAAGAGATGTAATTTTTGATGAAGGGGGAGTTTATGGTCATCAAAAAGACCATGTTGAGAAATCAAACTCTGGTTTGGATGGTGATATTATTGATGATATTAATAATGAGAATCCCACTAATGTTTCAGTTCCAAATGCTACAAATCCACCAAGTAGCCCCTCATCTAGTTCTCCATATTCAAGTCCAAGTACCGCAAGGAAGGTGAGAAGCTTGAATGAAATTTATCAGAGAAGTACAAGTCTGGCACATGAAGAAAATCCAAGAGGTGAGACTGTAAATTTTGCTTTATTTTCACAAGTTGATTTTGAGCCATCAAGTTTTGAAGAAGCTTCTACTAATGAGGTTTGGGTGCAAGCTATGCAAGAAGAGATAGATTCAATTCATAGGAATGATACTTGGGAGCTTACAGATCTTCCACGTGACAAGAAAAAAATTGGTACTAAATGGGTCTACAAGACAAAGTATAACAGTGATGGGACTGTTGAAAGACACAAATCAAGGTTAGTTGCTAAGGGATTCACACAGAAGTATGGCATTGATTATGAAGAAACCTTTGCACCTGTAGAAAGGCAAGAGACTATCAGAATGTTGATTTCACTGGCAGCACAAAAGAAATGGAGCATTCATCACATGGATGTGAAAAGTGCCTTCTTGAATGGGTACTTAGAAGAGGAAGTATTTGTGGAACAGCCACAGGGTTTTGAAGTGCAAGGAAAAGAATATCAAGTCTACAAGTTGAAGAAGGCTTTGTATGGCTTAAAGCAAGCACCAAGAGCGTGGTATGCCAGGATTTATGGATATTTTCAAGAGAATGGCTTCAAAAGAAGTAAGAGTGAACCTACCCTTTACTATAAACGAGAAGGTAATGATATTCTTATTGTCAGTTTATATGTTGATGATTTGTTGTATATGGGTAGCAGTTCTAAAATGAAGGATGAATTCAAATTTGCTATGATGCGTGAGTTTGAGATGAAAGATTTAAACCTCATGCAATATTTTCTTGGAATGAAAGTTTATCAAAGTGAAGATGAAATTTTTATTTGTCAGACAAAGTATGCAAAGGATATGTTGAAGAAATTTGATATGGCTGATTGCAAACCATCTCCTACTCCAAATGCTCATGGAGTTGTGTTATGTAGAGATGATGGTGTTGAAATGGCTGATGAGACAGTTTACAGAAGTATTGTTGGAAGCTTAATGTTTCTAACACACACAAGGCCTAATATTGCATATTCAGTTTCACTTGTTTCTAGGTATATGACAATGCCATCTGAAATGCATATGAATGTAGCTAAAAGAATTCTGAGGTATGTGAAAGGAACTCTAAATTTTGGCATTCATTACTATACTTCTAAGAGTTTTGAATTGCTTGGCTTCAGTGATTCTGATTAGGGAGGTAGTTTGGATGATAGAAAGTCTACATGTGGTAACTGTTTTTCTTTTGGTTCTGGTTTGATCACTTGGATCTCAAAGAAGCAAAGTATAGTTTATCTTTCTTCTACAGAAGCATAATATGTTGCAGTCACCTCAGCAGGCACACAAGCATTATGGCTTAGAAAAGTTCTTGAAGAAATTGAAGAAAAACAAATTCAACCTACAATAATTTTTTGTGATAATATGAGTGCCATCAAATTGGCCAAGAATCCAGTACATCATAGCAGGACAAAACATTTTGACTTGAAGTATCATTTTATTCGAGATTTGGTTCAAAAGAAGCAAGTTGAATTGAAATACATCAACACTCAAAAACAACTAGCATACATCTTCACTAAGGCAGTCTCAAAGGCCCAGTTTTTTATTCTCAGAGATCTTATTGTGAGCCCTCTCAGCATCAAGGGGGAGTATGTTGATAATTGATGCTGTGCAGAATTTGACAGTGTCTATTTTAGGTTGCAGGTGTTTATTAAATAAATTTGCAGCAAACTTCACTGCATGCTAATGTATGTGAAGAATTAAATAATTTGCAGAATTATACAGCAACCTACAGCTGATTTTACAGTATGTAAATAATGCCTTTATTTCTATGCAATGTAATCTATATAAGTATGTAGCTGTGAAGTCTAAAGATCAATGGGAAATAATTAATACAAGGTTTTATTTTCCTATGTATGATTAAAAGCTTCTCTCTTGTTTTCTGTGTTGTTTTATTTCATTGTGCTATTTTAAACTAGGCTCTTTTATAATCTTCATTATGTTCACTGAACAAACATATCTACATCTGACATATGATGAAAGAACTGCTCCGTGAACTGATGTAAACCTATCAACAATGTTATCCTAGAATGATGTAACCATTTCTTTTGCAAAAACATGTTTTTTGGGATCCAATCCGAAATCAAATTGTGGCATATCATTAAGTTTTTTATTAGAATCATGCCAATCCATATCCATGTGAGGAATGGAGACTTTGTCTCCTTTCAATCAAATTCCAACATTGTATCACAAAGAACCTTCTGAAATAATCTTCTGAATAATTCGTATAAACGCCAAGGAATGGGTACTCTTCAACAAGATTCTTTAATCTTTTGATGAATTGAGCGAATGCTCTATTGATAAAATATGAAAAAATGACAACAAATATAAAAAATATGGTATCAATTTCTACATTTTAATCAAGGGAAACTAATAATTCATGAAAATCATGTTCCATCCACTCATTAACATAGTTATGCATATCAACAACAACAAGCTCGCAACAATATTTAGGTTTAGGTTGAAGTAAGTTCATGTCCATCAATGTGATGCACAATGAAAATGGAAACAACACCAACAAACAAAGAACAACATATATTTTATATATATTTTATAGAATATATTGGTCCATAATAATTGAAGAATCCCTAGAAAATTTAGGTTCATCTTCATCAACATCTCTCTTTTCCTCTTCATCGTATATTTTGTTGTATTCTTCGAGAATAGAATAGATCACAACTACACAAAATGAATTGCTGCAATTTTTTAAACTTCAACCACATTTTTTCTTATACATTTCCATAAGTATAGAACTCATTATCCATCACTTTCAAGTATTCACAAATCATATTTTGAGAATCTCCTTCATATTTCATCCTCTTGTAATACTGTGACAAAGTATCTTCTTGAGAATAACGGTTAATTATTGTAGAGAGACAAATAGATCCATCGATTATTTTCTCTACTATAATGTGTGATTCAACTTCATCTAGGTCATGCAATGTTCTAAAAAAAAGTAGAGCGAATTTTTTGTTTTATTTTGTATAAAATCATCTTGCATGATTCTCTTAGGTGAGCATGCCAAGGAACCATTTTTATAAAGTTTGAAGGTAGATCACCATTTGTTCCACAAATCATTTGATATCAAGAACAAAGTCATCTTGTCTTTAAGATTATCCTTGCTTGAAAATAAAAAAAATCTATACATTCATTTATAAAATTTTGCAAACAAATAAAGTTGAATACTGAAAGAACATTATAATTACAAATAAAATTAAATAATTTTTAAATATACCTCTAAAAAATAATTTATACTTGTCAATCTTTTGATTTGACGTTCCCCTTCCGAGTGCGGGAAGGTCTATTACCATACAGCCATTTCTCCCTTGCTTTCATTACTTGATGAGTGAAATGAGTGTCAACAAATTCCTTGTTAAAAATATTTTGATTCTTGCATAATTTCATAATGATGCCCCATGGAACATCTTTATGAAGAAAAGGTGATGCAAGATAGGATCAGTAAAACCCAATCCAATCCGTTATCCTAGGAATTAGTCAGGTTCCAAAGTTAGCAGAACCTCCAAGTTTAGCAGACCCGGCTAAGTATTTCTTCCGCAGCGGACTTCAAATGGGTGGTAATATGGATTTTATATAAATTAAGGGTCTCACCTGATTGCGGAGTGTCGAACAAACGTACCTTCTGCAATTCATCTTCCACAACCATCTTCCCGTAATCTCCTTTCTGCAACGACTTTCCTTCTGCAATTGCTAGTGTGCTTTCGCAACTTCCCTCTGCAATTTCCTTCCACATAGATCCTTCTGCAATCTCTCGGGACCGTCGAATCAGTAAGTGTGCCTCCCGCAATGGCTTTGCATCGTTAGATTGGAAGCAGGTCGGATCAATGGAAGACACCAATTTTATGTGCCAATTCCAATAAGCATTTTGTGTCCATTCTTTCCTTTAACCTCCACTCACGTACATGAGCGAGATGCTCTTCAAGCCGTTGATCATTTCTGGGCTTCTATTATCCATTGATATACAGTCGATTGTGGACCATTCAGTTTGGATTTCAGAGGTCTAATTTCCGTGCATTTCACCTCAGCGAAATACCATATGGGTTGTTGATCATTTCGGTCTCGATCTCCACCACACGATCGTTGCTTTCCCCACAACTTAACAAACTTGTACCTTGGCCTTGCGGAAACTATCCTGGACCATCGATCTCTCTCCTCTTCTGATCTAGACCGTCCAATATTCACTCCACAGATTGATCAGAATGTGATATCGTAAATTGATCAGTGAAACGATCAATTTCGCACATCTTGAGCTCGAATGGATACGCCACAACCTTCGGCTTCTTGAGATATTTGTTAGTTACACTCTGTTCAATAATACGTAGAGAATTTACACAGGTTTCTGGTTATTGAAAAAAAATAATGAATATGCAATCAAACACAGAGTCATAGAGCTTTGTTCTTCATTTCATCAACAACCCTTTGATCGATTACATTCAATGATTAAATAACACTCCATAAACCTGTCAAATACAAATAAGAAGGATATGAAATCCTAAAGAAATCAATTACACAACAAACCCTATCCTAGAGAAACCTCTTGCAAGATAAGAGGACATTAGTGGCAAATTTTCATTATTACAATCAAACTAATTCTATTTGAAAACCAATTACACTTAAATCAATAACTAACCCTAGACTTCTAGAACCTATTACAAGGAAGCAAAAAAATAGCATTGGTTTCTCATTCAGAAAATATAGAACTTTGGGTTGATGCTACTGCATCATACTCCAAGGGAGAAAAAGAATTGTTCAATAGGTCTTTAGGGTCCACATTATACTTGGAAACCTCCATTGTTGTCATCCACAATGCATATTCAAATGGTTGATCTTTCCACTTGGATAAATACTGAAAATAATCTATGTTCCTGGTTCTCTTTGAAATCCTCTTATCCAGTATAGCTTCAATCTGTGGTTGCTCCTTCTGAGGTAATTGTTCTTTCCAATATAGCATTTGAACATCCTTACCTAAAATCATTTCTTTTGTTTGAACATGTGAATCTTTAAAAGGATACAGATCTGAAACATTAAAATTGGAGAAATTCCAAGGTCAGAAGGAAGTTCTATTTCATATGCATTTGCAGAAAAATTCCTCAAAATTTTACAAGGCCCAATTTTCTTGAGTTTAAATTTATTGTAGGTTCCCTTAGGAAACCTCTCCTTCCTAATATATGCCATCACTAAATATCCAACCTGAAGATTAACTTCCCTTCTCTTCAAATCTGCTCCTTGTTTGTACTTTTTAGCACTCTCCTGTGTAACATCCCTCAAATTCGACTCCTATTGTTATTATTTTTGTAATTGTAATTATGAATTATGTAAGTGACCCTGGTGAGGAGCTCAAGGCCAAGGCCCCACTAGTGGACCTCCAGCTAGTTTTATGTTTATAAGTCTTAGTTTAAATCTAGAATATTAAGGATGGTAATACGACTAAATGATAAGTAACAAAACCCACTCTAATGATGACTAGGGAGCCATGTGTTTAGTTGATCATATCATGACGTATCAAACTAATTATGAAAGGTAGGAATATAAGTTCGTCCTAGTAAGATTATTATTCACCTTAAAAATCTAACTAAGAAACTACGGCCTAAATAATTCTAATCCTACTATGAATAATCCATAAAGATGGATTTTATACATTATAGTGGTGGATATCATATATATATATATATAGTTGAAGACATTATTAAATGAATTATATATATTTAATGTGTGTGTGTCTTATGAGTTATGAAAGGGAAATAGTTGTGATAACTATTAAATAAATATTATATGCAATTAAATGTATATAGGTGTCTTAAAATATCGTTATCTATGTGCCTTATATATATAGGTAAAATTAGCTAAATAATGAGATAACTAATAGATAATTGGTACAATTATATGTATAGGAAAGAATAACCATGGTATTGACTTTTAGATGGAATGTTTATATATTCATTGGATTGAACTCTTTATTATATACACTCCTATAAAAGAAGGAAATTTTATTATTTAAAAACCATCTAAGGCTATTTACAAAGGGGCTTGACCTCTTTTTATTTTTGTAGATAATCAAGATAAAGTATGTAGGATAAAATAAGGGCACATCCCTTAGGTTTTTCTTAACACTACGATAGCCATCCTAAATATTTATGAATATATATGAGGGAACCGAGCTTGTTTGTAGTATAAGTATTTTAATAAGAAATGAGATAAGAAATCCTTATTCTCGAGAAAAGGGTTTTATGCATATTAAAAACCATTTTTATGAATAATGGAGAACGAATGCATGGGGCACTCCCGAAGTATTTATGACTAAAGGAAATCTTAAACTAATTAGAAGGAGTGGCGAGATCCAAGCCATCACTGAGTAGCCAATCGGTTATCTTGGCTCAGTATGAAAACGTGGAACTACATTAAGTCATTTTTTTGGATAGAGATATAAAGGTGTAAAGGGAACAAGATTTTATATATTTTTATAGTAGTAAATATATGTATATATTATATAAGCTAAAAGGGGAATATGATCTGGGAGATCATATCAATAAATACCATTATTTAATGGATACATACTTAAACATTTTACAATACGAATTTCTTTTCTCCATGAAAACTTATCGTTAAGTAACTCAACAGTGTTATAGAAGTCCTGCGGTCAACTTCCTTAACAAATAATTAATTCTCCATCACTACTTCACGTTTGCTAGAAACGGTCCTTACACCCGTATGCTTCTCGTTGCCGTTAGAATTTATGAGAACATACAAGTGGAGCCCTTAAGATCCCACTTGGCACAAGGAGAAAACACCATAGTCCTGGTGGACTCTCCAACGCGCACCCATCTACAGATTTTTAAAGGAAAGATCGCAGCTAGCTAAGGGTTCCGCAGAGATGAAAAAACGCTCTATGTTCTTTCAATGTGGGGTTGAAGAATGGGGAAACTATGGAATTTAAAAATGGTTCAGGGAGTTCGACCCTTGCGGGAGCGAAGGACACGTTCGTCGATTAAGGAAGTTGAGAAGGAAATGAGTCTGGGAAAAGGTTCTCATCAGCTTGAGTTTGACGGCCGAGACTTTGCATATGGAGGGCTGGAAAAGAAGACTCGGCGTAAGGGGAAGGGAAGTCATGCGATTCCTAAAAGAGTCGAGGAGCAGTCCGTCAAATGGTTGCATGTTCTGAACCTGGGGAAGAACGGCGACACCGATGGGAACTGAAATAACAGACTCTGGGTTCAGCTAAGTATTTGCGACGAGTTTTCTCTATTTCTCTTCATGACGGAGTTTAGGTAATCAAACTCTGTTTATAATTTTATCACTGTATCGGATCCATCGCCTCAGTTCAGTTGTACAATTGTCTTCTGTCTTAGATAATTGAAGTTCTCTCATTTTTTTTTACTAGTATCCCATGAAAGTATTAAAGACGGACATTTGTCTTTCCTTAAAATTTTCGTAAATACTGCCGGGACCTTAGTTTCCTGTCAAAGGCTTTGCTTTTGTGTTATTGACCTGTATCCTTTAAAGAAACCCATATCTATGTTGACAGAGATAATAGAACCCTTTTTGCTCTCATTAGCGATGAGACAAGCCCTCTCCTTTCTGTTTGTGAAAGTGTATTACTGCGAGGCGCACTAATTTTTAGGTCTGTGGGTTTAGTATTAATGCTTTCCGAGAGAAAATAAGTCTCTCATCTTGTTAAATACTTAAAAGGGATTTATACTATGTCGACAGATGAAATCTAGATGAAGTCTCTGGTTGAGGAATCTGTAGCTTAACTTGGGTTATTTTTTATAGTACAAAACTTTTTACTAATGACCCCTGAAGAGCAGAGTAGTGTTCAGAACGAAACTATGGCCATTTCTTTTCTCTGGTATCTCCACACCGAATAAACTGAGTTCCGATCAGTTTATATTTGTGTTTTTATTTAACATTGGCCGTAAAGGAATTAGGTGATTCCAGGTTTTGTGTGGAGGCTTATTATTTTCTTCTACTTCAGCAGTAAAGAAAATATTTGATTTCAGAATTATATATATATATGCCCTTTTTTTTGGATATCTGGAATTGTCTCCGCATAGGTTATCGATTCATAGAAGATTTTAAAATTTAGTCCCACCCCATTCATGTAATGTTTTTATTCGCTATCTTATTTTAGGATAAATATAGATTTAGTATTAAGCCTCCCTTATGTTAGAAGCACCTTAGCATATTTACAAGGGTTGATGCTTTATTTGAATCAATAGATGAAAGTATGGGCATATGACGAGTTATTACATAATAGTCTGTTGTTATAATATAACATTATATTGTGGAAGAGTTTTTTTTAAGT
Source organism: Larix kaempferi (assembly GCA_027924585.1). Taxonomy (NCBI): domain Eukaryota; kingdom Viridiplantae; phylum Streptophyta; class Pinopsida; order Pinales; family Pinaceae; genus Larix; species Larix kaempferi. The sequence goes on from BSBM01001310.1 coordinate 11,095,257, forward strand.
AATAATAAAATAATTATACAAATGGACTATGGATAAGAGATACGTGACAATGGAAATATGTTATGATATTAATATTATAATATATTGTACTTATGAGTTTATATTTTGGGTACTTTATTAATTTTATAAAATGGAGCATTAACCTTTGATCAAGTTAATGAATAAGAGTTTAAAATCTTTATTTTTCTTTCCTTTTTAGTCAAATTTATTTACATCATAAATTATCCCTATTTTAGAGGTCATATACTTATTACATACTTTAAAGTATAAATTAGAGAATTGTTTAAAGTAAGGAAAGATTGGGATGTTTCCTTTGATTCAATTATTGGTTAAAACTTTATGTTAAAGTGGAAGGTTTTCTTAGTTAAGGTCCTCTTCTAGTCTTTTTGGCTATTTCCTGTTTTGAAGATGATTGGATTCAAGTTAGGGTATTATATATACATTTGGTTGATTCATGAAAAAGCTCTATGTGATAGAGGCTTGATAGAAGAAGAAGGAATCTTGTTACAGCAACTATGTTGCTTGTTGTAATCTTATTACCTTTTTGCCTAATTAATAAATGATGCACACACTTTTGTGGACTAGCCCGTGTACGGGTGAACCACGTTATATTTTGTCTCCTATGTTTCATATGGTGTTTCTCAAAGTGTCTTATGTATGAGTACTTGTTTCTGTCCTTAAAAATGTTTATGACTACTTTGAAGTATCCGATCCATTAGAAAGTTGATTATGATGTATATTGCTAATATGTTTCCCTTATGATTATGGTTATGTTGTTACCATTTAGGTTGTCCTATTGGTGCGATAAAAGATACACATGCTTTCTAAAAGATGTATATTAAGACATAATGAAATTCTTTTGTGTTTCCCGCAAGATTTAAGAAATGGTTGACATATCAAGTTCATAATTTATTTAGTTGAAAATAAAATGTATATCTTTTTCTTGATTAGCATAACGACATTTGTAAACAGTATTAAGTGTCGCAAAGTTTTAATTATTTTGTAAAGCAGTATTTAAAGAAAGTAAACCCACACTTTGTCTTTTCGCATAGATTTAGTGGTATTTTAGACACTTAGAAAAGTTTTTAAATTTTACGAAATTTGGATACGTGACACTCCTGCAATTTCTTTTTGACATTTTCATGTAGCTCCTACATACTATATGCAAATTTTTCACCATCTGCACTCCTAATTCCTAACTCTCCCAAATTTTCTGAGCTCATACACCCCTCTTGGATGCATCCCAGACATAATCTGAAATGAGATCATATGTGTACTCCTGTTAGCGGAATCATTATAAGCAAACTCAACTTGAGAAAGAGCCAAATTCCATTGTTTTGGATTCTCATAAACAAGACTTCTCAATATATCCCCCAAGATTCTATTTACCACTTCAGTCTGACCGATTAGAGGAAATTCAATTTTAAATGGGCCTTCCAAAAATAATACAAATTCCATGTCATCATGTAATAGCCAATCAAAATGATTTAAAATTAAAAAAGGGAGCACCTAAAAAAATTGGAGGGAAAAAATAAAAAATACTTTTTGGATCGTATTTTCAACTTATCTCCTTGTCGGTTTACTCAAATTTCAAGCGGGAGGACTCGTTGGATGCATAATTAAATTATGCATCCAACGAGTACCCATGTTTGATACTTTTAACAACATCCACACCATGAAAAATGGAAAATACATTAAAAACTTGTTTTCTCTCACTAGAAACACGTTTTTAATGTATTTTCAATTTTTCATGGTGTAGACGTTGTTAAAAGTATGCAACATGGGTACTCGTTGGATTTGAGTAAACCTACAAGGAGATAAGTTGAAAATACAATCCAAAAAAGTAGTTTTTTTACTCTCTCTCTAGTATTATTTTATTATTTTCCTCAGGAGGCCCATTTTTTACCCAAATTTCCTCTAATTGGCATCAGTTTGAGTATGATATGCAGAGCTAAAACTAAGATTGGTTCCCAATTTCTTCCATAAAGTTCTCCAAAAATTACCAACAAAATTAGTGTCTCTATACGATACAATGCTCAAAGGCAGACCATGTAACTTAACAACTTCTGAGAAGAACAAATTAGCAATAGATGTTGCATCATTGGCCTTTTTACAAGCAATGAAATGAGCCATTTTTAAAAATATATCCACTACTACATAAATAGAATCATTCCCTCTCTGAGTTCTAGGAAATCCCAGAACAAAATCCATATTGATGGAATCCCAAGGCCTAGTTGGAATAAGTATGGGTTGATACAGTCCAGTGTTTTGTCTCCTCCCTTTGGAATGTTGACATATCCTGCACGTCTGAACAAACTTCTTTACATCATGTTGCATTCCTGACCAAAAATAAAAAGTAATCACTTGAGCAAATGTTTTGTTCTGTCCAAAGTGACCTGACAAACCTCCACTATGATTCTCCTTTATCAAGTTTTCTCTCATAGAACATTTAGGAATGCACAATTTATTATTTTTGAACAATAATCCTTCTTGTATCATGTAGTCCAACCATTGAATTATATTGTGGGAAACTGGATTCTCATAGGCTGCATATATATCCTTGAAATCCACATCATCCTTATACATATTAATCAAATTTTCAAATCCCAAATTGCTGACTTTAATTTCCTGCAAGATCAAATTTACTCTGCTTAAGGCATCAGCCACCTTATTAGATTTTTCACTTGTATGTTTGATCACAAAATTAATTTTCTACAAAAATTCCACCCACTTGGCATGTTTCTTATTCAATTTAGGTTGACTATTTATGAATTGCAAAGCATGATTATCTAAATATAATATAAACTCTTTGGGAATCAACTAATGCCTCCACTTCTTAAGAGCTTGCACAACAACATACAATTCTTTGTCATATGAGGAATACTTTTTTTTGCCTCATTTAACTTCTCACTGAAATATGCTACTGGTCTTTGTTCTTGACTCAGAAAAGATCCTATTGCTGTCCCACTAGCATCTGTCTCCACTTGAAAAACTTTGTCAAAACTTGGTAAAGCCAAAATAGGATTCTCAGTGATCTTCTTTTTCAACAGATTGAAATTTCTATCATCTGCTTCTGTCCACTTGAAAGGTTGTCTACTATCCCTGAAGCTGTCTATTATGGGTGCACAAATTTGCCTAAAATTCCTGATGAATTTTCTATAAAAACTTGCAAGACCATGAAAACTTCTGGTCTCAAAAGTACTCTTCGGGATTGGCCAATTGAGAATTGCTTGTATGTTTTCTGGATCCATCTTTAACCCTTATTCTGAGACTACAAAACCCAAAGAAATCAACTCTTTCTTCATGAAACTACACTTTTTCAAATCTATCAGTAGTTTCTCCTTCTTTAGAGTATCCAACACCAATTTGAGATGTCTAGGATGCTCTTCCTTACTCTGACTGAAGATCAGAATATCATCTAGATACACTATCACAAACTTTCTAGTGTATTCCTTCAAAACCTCATTCAATAGTCTCATAAAAGTACTAGGTGCATTAGTAATCCCAAAGGGAATTATTAACCATTCATACAATCCATTATTAGTCTTGAATGCAGTTTTTCGTTCATCCCCTTCTCTAAATCTTATTTGATGATAACCACTCTTCAAATCTATCTTTGAAAAATACTTAGACCCAATCAAACAATCCATCAAATCATCAATGCAGAGTAAGGGAAATATGTACCTAATAGTGATCTTATTGATTGCTCGGGAATCAATACACATACGCCATGTACCATCTTTCTTTGGGCTAAGCAATGTGGGCACTACACAAGGACTCAAACTTTCTTTCACCAAACCTTTATTGTAACTCATGTACCTATTGTTTAATATCTTCATTCTCTTGAGGAGTCAGTCTATAGTATGCCTTATTGGGTAAGCTTGCACCAAGTATTAAGTCAATATGATGAATAATACTTCTCATGTGAGGTAAATCATTTGGTATCGCATCCATAATAATATTAGAAAAATCATCAAGCAAGATCCTAACTTCAGTAGGAAAATCATCTAAATTTGTGGCAGTTAAAATTACCTTTGGTTTAACAATAAGGGGAAAATGTAGCTCCTCTTCCTTCTTGACTTCTTGTAGTATCTCTTTCCCAGTCATTAGCAAAATGCTAGGGAATGTACCTTCTTGGGCTGCTTCATCCTTCAAAGGTAGTAGCACATGCTCCTTTCCATTTTTTTCCATAGAATAAGTGCTTTTCCTTCCATCATGAACAACCTTTCTGTCATATTTCCATGGAATTCCTAAGAGTATATGGAACACATCCATAGGCATTAGATCACATAATACCATATCTTTGTAATCACAAATTTGTAACTCCACCTTGTACTTCTCATTCACCAAGAGCTGATGTCCTTTCTACAACCAGGACACTTTATAAGGAGTGGGATGTTTCATCCTCTTCAATCCCAAATTCTCTACCATCTTAGTGGAGACCAAATTGTCTATACTACCACTATCAATGATCACCTTGCAACACTTTCCTTGTGACTTGCACTTAGTCCTGAATGGACTCTTCCTTTGTGCTGGTTCATGTACTTCTTTTTTTTGTTTTTACCAAAACTCTCTTCATCATAAGAGACACTCCTTCCTCGGGAAGATTTTCCATCTCTGGTCTCTCATTGGACTCCTCTCGAGCCTCAACAATGTTTGCATTCCTCTGAGCTGTTGGTTTGGTCCTTGGGAATTCCCATGACATGTGTCACATCTCACCACATTCATAGCATTTCATTTATTTGTTTCTGCCTCTTCCTCTAGCACCAAATCTGCCTCCCCTGAATCCTCCTCTTTGGGGTATTTGGATGTTGGAACGTTCCGCTTCATTCCTAGAAGCCTGAAACTTTTATCCTATGGTTCAGGGTCCTTTTCCTCTTGATGTACTTCTTCCTCTATTCTTCTGGTTTCGTTTCCTTAGTAGCTTCTCTTCTACCCTAGAGGATGCCTGATAATCATCTTCAACAGTCATGAAATTCAATAAGTTTATCTCATCTTGTATTTCATATCTTAGTCCATTTATATACATGACCAATCTTTCTATGTCTCCTTGTGTCTGTCCAGCTCTAATACTCAGCCTAAAGAATTATTCTATATATTCTTTAACATTCATACATTTTTGTCCAATATTCTGCAGCTTCCTAATAAGAGTTAACTGATAATCCTTAGGCATAAACTGACTTTTAAATTTTATCCAACATCTTATCCCAATTTTTTTTTTGTACTTACCTTTTTCTTTATCTATGGATTTGTAGTTCATCCCACCAAATGGCTGCATATCCTTTCAGTCTGGTTGCTTCATACTTCACCTTCTTTTTATATTCAACTTCTTCAAAGTCAAAATACTTTTCTAAAGCATTGATCCAGTCCATGTGATCTTCGACAATCAGGTTACTTCCTACATGGGGACTTCCACTTTAGGCCTGCTACTAGCCTTTACCAGCATCCTCAACACCTTCACTTCTTCATCAACCTCCTTTGGTTCCTCTTCAGAGGATTCTTCTTCATAATTGACATCTATAATCCCTGAATTTATTCTCTCCATAGATTCCGTTATAGCTTGGAGTTGCCTCAATTCTCTTTGTGTATCTACATCTACAACTGCTCTTCCTCGACCACCTCTAACTGGAACTCCACTTGCTCTACCTCCTCTTGGTTAATCCTTCTCCTTTCTATGAACTATGCTCTGATACCAATTGATGCAGAATAGGATCAATAAAACCCAATCCAGTCTTCTATCCCAGGAATTAGTGAGGTTCCAAAGTTAGCAAAACCTCCAAGCTTAGCAGACCTAGCTAAGTCTTTCTTCCGCAGCGGACTTCAAACGGGCGGTAAGATGGATTTTATAGAAATTACGGGTCTCACCTAATTGCGGAGCGTTGAACAAAAGTGCCTTCCGCAATTCACCTTCTACAGTCGTCTTCCCGCAATCGCCTTTCTGCAACGACCTTCCTTCTGAAATTGCGGGCATGCTCTCGCAACTTCCCTCCGCAATCAGCTTCCGCAATTTCCTTTTGCAAAGATCCTTCCACAATCTCTCTAGACCATCGGATCGGAAAGTGTGCCTCCCACAATCGCTTTGCACTGTTAGATTGGAAGCAGGTCGAATCAATGGCAAAATCCAATTTTATGCGTAATTCCAATATGGATTTTGCGTCCTTCTAGCTGTTAACCTCCCCTCACGTACATGAGCGATATGCTCTTCAAGTCATTGATCATTTTGGGGATTCTCTTATCCATTGATCTACGGTCAATTGTGGACCATTCAATTTGGATTTCAAAGGTCTAATTTCCGCGCATTTCACCTCATCAAAATACCATATGGGTCGTTGATCATTTTGGCCTCATTCTCCACCATGCGATCTCTGCTTTCCCCGCAAATTAACAAACTTATACCTTGGCCTTGCAGAAACAATCATGGACCGTCAATCTCTCTCCTGTTATGATCTAGACCATCCAATATTCACTCCACGGATTGATCAGATTGTGATATCATAAATTTATCAGTGAAAGGATCAAATTTGCATACCTTGAGATCGAATGGATACTCCACAACCTTCGGCTTCTAGATATCTCTGTTAGTTACACTCTTTTCATTCATATGCAAAGAATTTACATAGGTTTCTGGTTATTGAAAGAAGACAATGAATATGCAATCAAACGCAAAGTCATAGAGCTATGTTCTTCATATCATCAACAACCCTTTGATCGATTACATTCAATGATTAAATAACAGTCGATAAACATGTCAGATTCAAATAAGCAGGATCTAAACTCCTAAAGAAATCAATTACACAACAAACCCTATCCTCGAGCAACCTCTTGCGAGATACGAGGACATCAGTGGACAATTTCCATTATTACAATCAAACTAATTCTATCTGAAAACCAATTACACTTAAATCAATAACTAACCCTAGACTTCTAGAACCTATTACAAGGATGCAGAAAAATAGCATTGGTTGCTCATTCAGAAAATATAGACTTTGGGTTGATGCTCCTGCATCAAAAGGAGCATTACAAAAAATAGTGTCTAGAATGAACTGATTAATATTTAGTATTTTGAAGTATTTTCTTCTGGGATGATATTGTATGTTGGCCATCAAAGATATATAATTTAAAGGTATTCATCTCAACTTCGTCTTCATCTTGAGGATCATAAGGAAGCCCCATGACCTTGTCGCAAGGAAATAAGATAGCCTCTCTGAGTTATAATACCCCTACCATGCCTTAGTAATTGTTGGCCTCAATGTAAATATTGTGTTTGTGCAATGTGTTTCGACCCTAGTATGGAGCTCAAGTCCAAGTCCCCACTAGTGGATGCTTAAGGTTTGCTTTCGTAGGAAAGTATTTGAAAATGAAACTCTGCATGTGCTATTAAGCCATGAAATTTTTTAATGGATGTAAATGTTTAATATTGCAATGAAATACCCAAAACTGGATGATTGAGCCAGATAACGAGAAGGGGGAGAAGGTATCCACTAGGGAGAGGTGAGGGGGTTGTGGGATGGTGACCCATGCTTCCACTTGGGAAGGAGTAACTGATTTGATTCCCTGTACGGTTACGGATTCGGTTACAGAACGTGGAGAACGAAAGTTGGTGGAGGATATGCGCAAGAGATAAAAACGACGTTGAGATCTGAGGAGGGGGGTTTCGGGAGTTTCCAGTTCTTGGTTCATTCAGATGATGGCTCGTTCATTCGTTGGTAGTACAAAGGAAGTACTGCTATGCACAGAGGAGGAAAGAGAAACCTGTTCTTGTTATGCGCCAGTGATCCAGACTCCTTCGGATCCAAACGACGGGGCATGAATAGCTTTAAGAAGCTGTGTGAAGCCTAGAATCTACGAGCAGAGGGTCGAGTTGCGGGACAGAGCTTAGTCTGCAACCCTGTGATAAACCAGTTTTTTTAGCAGATGTGAAAGATAGGGTTTAGGGTCGGAATGCTTGATAAACCCATTGAAGGCTATAATCTCATAGAGCTAGTAGTTGGACCTTCTTATGCCTACCCTGAATAGCACTGGAAGGGAAGGGTCCTTCCTTATGTTGGTTGAGGTCGATAATGTGGGTTCCATACCTGCTAAGTGATTGAGATGTTTGTAGTTCTCTGGTTGAGATAACTAGCTTAGCAATATCCTCCCTGTTACCCTGTATACTTGATAAAGCCAACTGCAGGTTGGATTAACATGTGTATGATTGATAAACTCAACTGCAGGTTGGCTTAGCATGAGATTGCTTGATAAACCCAGCTATAGGTTTGCTTAGCACGAGATTGCTTGATAAACCTAGCTATAGGTTGGCTTAGCATTTAAGTGGACCTTGACAGTTAGAGATCCTACTTAACCCTCCTTAGTGGATACATAGCCCAGCTCGAGGGTGGTCTCACAGTTGAGAGTATAGGTTGGACAGAGAACTAAGGTTGGGTGGAACGTTTCTCTCACTTATCCAGTTGCGAGGCAACTTCAAGATACAAAGATAAGTGTTAAGTGTTATGTGGAATGAATGATGTTATTTTATGTGTTATTATTATGTTGTTTTGCTTAAGCTGTTGAATGAAGGTTATATGAATGTGAATAATAGGTAGACCAGGCATAATTCTGAGTGGAAGGCTGAGTGATAATTGAATGCTTCTCTTAATTGCATGAGTTTAATGCTTTGTTAATTTTACATGTGTTATATGTATGGTTAGCCTAACTTAATTTATTGTATGTGTTTTGTTATGAGATGTGTACCCTCATAATGGACTGCTTAACCTCACTTAACCATGAATATGATTATTCGTCCTATGACAGTCTTAAACATCTCTATGGGTCAGAGACAAGACAGGGTTATGGCATGGGACAGGTAGAGAGTTGTTGAAGGATGGAAGGAATATTAGAGGGTTTATAGACAATAACTTCAAAGGAGAAAATGAGGAGTTTATATACCTTAGCTGGGAAGAGAGTTGTTCCATGTGATAGATCTTCCCAAGATATTTCCAATGGTACCGACCTTGCCTCATGTGGAACTAGGATGAGAAAGTTATGACCATTGGAAGTTGCTTTGGAAACTTGCCGAAGAAGGGGTCTGAGCGTGACCCTTCCCGCATCCACAATGCGGATTGCAAATTATGGAAGGTCGTTTGGCAGAGAAGTTAGCTTTACGCATTTCCACACCCGCAATGCGGATTGCAGATTGTGGAAGGTTGTTTGACAGAAAAGTTAGATTTCGTCATTTCCGCACCCGCAATGCGGATTGTGGATTGCGGAAGGTCGTTTGGTGAGAAAGTTGGATTTCCACATTCCCGCATCCGCAATGTGGATTGCGGATGGAAGAAAACCATTTGGTATGGTTGATTACAGTTCTGTGTTTCCGCACCCGCAATGCGGATTGCGGATTGCGGAAGGCAGATTGCAGACTGCGGATTGTGGGTTGCGGATCGCAATTGTGGATTGCGAAAGGCGGATTGTGGACTCCGGATTGTGGATTTCAAATCGCAATTGCGGATTGTGGATCGCAATTGTATATTGTAGATTGCGGATCGCAATCATGGATTGTAGATTGCAGATCGCAATTGTGCATTACAGATTTCGGAACGCCATTGCGGAATGTAGGTTGCGAATCGCAATGGTGGATTGCGGATCCAAGTCCATTGCATCTATGTGTAGTTTTGGAAGTAAAAGAAGAAAAAAAAAAGTAATGTCGGATCCTCGGTGGCCTTGGAATTCCACAAGGGAGGTCTGGGGACATTACAGAGTGGTATCAAAGCTTCAGTTACAACACTGGCGCTGTTAGGGCTAAACCGTGGAAGAATTCGCACGCAAGGAAATTCCCATGGCACTGTTTTAACCTAACAAAACTCTAATGTATTAGTTGTTTAATGAATAATTTCCAGATTGTATAGATGTTTCAAACCCTATGTTGTCTACTAAACATTTATATCATGCACAGTGATTGGAGCAAGTATAGTCGAAGCATACAGCAAGGCCGTGTGTCAGAAAGAACGAATGGTGATCGTTAATGATGCACAGGATCCCTACGAGCTGGAAGAGGATGTGCTGGGGGAAAACGTGCAGGAAGAACATGCTGAAACAACTTCTAATGGAAGAAGGGAGCGGGTGACTCCCCAGGACTTGGTTGAGACCATGGTAAGCTTTAACGAGAGGCTGATAAAGGCACAAGAGGAGAAGCACCAGCTCAATGCAGCCATTCTACAGAGCCTCACCGACATGCATCAGAGAGTAAACATGGGGTCCAATCCAAGTAATATGGGACGAGAAGAAAGGAATGCAATTAGTCACTCTAGAGGCTGTTCTAAGAAGAGGTTTTGTGAGAATAAGGTGCAGAACATCCTCTTCGAGATCTCCTTACAGTAGATCAGAACACTCTAGGGACTCTCAAATAAGTCCAAGGCACACTTACACCAAGACTAAGAGAGAAAGGAAGTACTAAGGAATCCCACAAGGAGAGTTTAGGAAAGCAAGGCCTCCTACCTTTGATGGAGAAAGTAAGACCGGCCAGGAGGCAGAGGCATGGCTACTTGGAATGAAAAAGTACTTCAAAATGGACGATTATTCAGAAAGTGAGAAGGCTAGAGTTGCCATTTACAATCTGAATGGCAGAGCTTCCATTTGGTGGGAACATCTCATGAAAGTGAAAAGAACAAGTGAAAGAAGGATCAGCTAGGAACGGTTTAAAAGATACTTTAAGGAAAAATACCTATCAGCTAGGTATTATGACAACAAGATAAAGGAGTTCAATGAACTTAGGTTGGGGAAAAATTCCATGGAGGAACATGTTCATAAATTCTTGGAATTGTTAAGGTATGTAGACTACATCAAGAATGAAAGGGTGAAGATTCAGTGTTTCCTTGGAAGCCTAACACAAAACTACAGGGATAGGATTGAGTTTGTCCATCCACCAAGTCTTGATGAAGCCATTAGAATGGCCATGCTCTGTTATGAACAAAATAAAGGGAAGATAGACACTCAACCAACATGGAAAGGAAAACCCAAAGGGGGATTTGAACCAAGGAAAAGTGGCTTCAAGCCACTTGTCAAGAATCAGTCCAGAAACCTTCCACAGGGACATCCAATAGGAAGTGGATTCAAACCAGTGGTAACAGCAGAGAAACATCAAAAGGACCACTTCAGTGTTGGAGATGTGGAGACAACCACATGCTTAGAGATTGCCCAAATCAAAGAGGGAATCCCCAAAGCTTGCACAACTTGGGAGAAGCATCTACGGTAGAAGATGTGACCAAAGCCACACCTAGAATCTATGCAACACTAAATTATCACTAGGAAGACCCAATCAACAGTGGTAGAAGTTGAAGGTAATATTGCTAAGCAAACTATTTCTGTTTTAATTGATCCAAGATCCACTCATAGTTATGTGTCTCCTAAGGTGGCTGAAAGTTATTCACTTAGTAAAGTAAAACATAGTAAGTCTTGGTTAGTTCAACTAGCCACTGGAACTAAGAGAAAGGTGAGTGAAGTAGTGATGGACTGTTCCATAGGGCTGAATGGAATTCCCACCAAGGTAAACTTGAATGTACTACCCTTAGGATCTTATGATTCCTTGATAGGAATGGATTGGTTGGAAAATCATAGAGCCAATCTTGACTTCTATAAGAAGGTACTTGAGTGTGTTGATGATGAAGGAAGACTACGGTAGGTTAAAGGAATTCCAAAACAAGTTTCAGTAAGACAGATTTCAGCCTTACAGCTAAGAAAGTTCTATAAAAAGGGTTGTCAATTATATGTTGTGCATATATCAAACTCAGCAGAAGATAAAGGGGCAAATTTGGAAGACCTTCAGCTGTTGCAGGAGTTCCAGGATGTATTTCCAAAAGAAGTGCCAGGACTACCACCCAAGATAAACATTGATTTCTCCATTAATCTTGTTCCAGGATTAGCACCAAGTTCCAAATCTCCTTACAGGATGAGCACACCTGAGCTGATAGAATTGAAAATGCAACTGCAAGAATTAATGGACAAGGAGTATATCAGACCGAGTGTATCCCCTTGGGGTGCGCCTGTGCTATTTGCTAAGAAGAAGGATGGGACTTTAAGGCTATGTATAGATTACAAGCAGCTAAACAAGGTAACAATCAAGAACAAGTATCCATTGCCAAGGATTGATGACTTGTTTGACCAAACGAAGGAAGCTAAAGTATTTTCCAAGATTGACTTGAGGTATGGCTACCATCAAGTGAGGATAAAGGACGAAGACATTCACAAAACCACTTTTCGAAGTAGATATGGACACTATGAGTTCACTGTGGTGCCATTTGGTCTCACCAATGCAGCTGCTACTTTCATGTGTCTTATGAACAGTGTCTTCAGTATATATTTGGATAAGTTTGTGATTGTATTCTTGGATGACATTCTGGTGTATTCAAAGAATGAAGAAGAGCATACTGAACATTTGACAATGGTACTGCAAGTCCTTAGAGAACACCAGTTGTATGCAAAGTTGAGCAAGTGTGACTTCTACCAGTAGAAGGTACAATATTTGGGGCATATTATTTCAGCAAAAGGTATTGTACTAGATCCAGATAATATTGAGGCCATAATGGATTGGCCTACTCCGAGGAATGTTGCAAATGTAATATATTTTATGGGCCTTCCAGGTTACTACAGAAGATTCATTGGAAGTTTCTCCAGGATATCTCACCCAATTACATCATTACAAAGGAAGGAAATCAAATTTATATGGTCTGAGAAGTGTGAAAGGAGTTTCCAAAAGTTAAAATAATTGCTTACCAATGTTCCTTTTTTAAAGATTGTAGATCCAAATAAAGGCTTTGTGGTATGCACAGATGCTTGCATGGAAGAATTGGATCGAGTACTCATGCAAGAAGGATTTGTAATTGGCTATGAGTCAAGGAAGCTGAAAGATCACGAAAGTAGATATGCCACACATGATTTAAAGCTAGCAGCCATTGTGCATGCTCTCAAGAAATGGAGGCACAACCTTTTGGGAACAAGATTTGAACTCAGGACGGATCACATGAATTTAAAATATTTATTTGACCAACCAAATCTAAATGCCAGACAAACTAGATGGATGGAGTTTCTCTGTGAATTTGATTTTGAGATTAAGCATGTCAAAGGAAAGGAGAATAAGGTTGTTGATGTGCTCAGCAGGAAATTTCATGTTGCAGCAATAAGTGTTTGTAAAATAGATTTGAAGGAAAGGATCATTGAAGTTCGAGCTAATGATGAAGCTTACCTACAAATCCAAGAGAATTTGCAGCAGGATAAGGTGGATAACAAGTGTGCAAGATATCAGATTGGAGAAGATGATGTCCTTATGTACCAAGATGCCAGACTGTACATTCCAAACTGTGTAGAATTGAAGGAGCTTATGTTGGGCGAGATACACCAAAAGCCATATTCTGGTTACCCAGGGTATCAGAAAACTATAATAGCAACAAGGAAACAATACTTTTGGCATGGGATGAAGAAGGACATAACAGAGTATATCGCTAGATTTCAAATGTGTCAGCAGGTCAAGGAAGAGCATCAACATCCAGCAGGATTGTTGCAGCCACTACCCATTCCCGAATGGAAGTGGGAAGTGATTTTTATAGACTTTATAACAGGTTTTCCCATGACCGTTAAGAAACATGATTCCATTATGGTTGTAGTGGACAAGTTATCAAAAGTAGCTCCCTTTATTCAAGTTAAGTCTACTCACAAGGCTAATGATATTGTGAATATCTTCATGAGAGAGATATTCAAGTTGTGTAACGCCCGCCTTGGTACCTTAACTGATTAAACTAATTAGGGCACTAGTTTTTAAGTGACTCGGCTAAATAAAACATGAACCATGGAATATTTCTTTGAATATTATTTTATGAAAATGATTAAATGAAATATATGCTCGACTGACTGAGAGACTAGGAAATGGAAGTGATTAGATGATATATGATGAATTGAGAAATTATGAAATAGAGATGATTGAATAAATTATATGCTCGACTGACTGAGATAGAATGATGAATGATAGATATGCCCCACTGATTGAGACATGATGATGAATGATGAAAATACTTTATAATGAAAAAGATGATTAAATTACATACTCGACTGACTGAGATACAATGATGGATGATGAAAATATTTCATAGTGCAGCGCTACTAATGTGTGTTTGAGTGTGTGAAGTGACAGGTAAGATGATTTACCAACTGACCCACAATGGAATTATAGGGGTCGTAAGAATGGAAAGAACATGTAACACCCCGTTTTGACATTTCTACCCGAACTACTATTATATGTTATATTTGTTTGACTGTGAGACCTCGTCGGTTGACGAAACTGTGGACATATGGTTCTATTATTTTGCCGATATATATATGTGTGTGTGTGATGATAGTATTATGATCGGTAGTCATGTTTAGATATGTATCATGTGTTAATTATGTCAAATATATGGAATTTACTGAATGATGGGTACGTGGATACTGTTACAGTTATATGTTGAAATAATGAATATTATGCCAGGTGCATGGCGAATGAATGAGTTTATTGTTGTTATGTTATGATGAAATATATGTGTGTACATCTCGAGGATTTATGCACGATATTCTATATTGTATGTCGAGGACTGACTTACAGGTTGAAACGGCTAAGTGATAGCTGGATCCTACGAGGTGGGAGGGCCTCGGGGGCACATACTTCGAAAGATAAAATGTTATGCGAGTGACGCATTGTTTACTTTCGTATGGTTATTATGCTGTTTATTATGATGTATGTTATGACATGGGTGGGGTAGGGTTTCAGGAAACTCAACTGCCCAGATCGGTTATACGATGACAGACCGAGTACAAGTGCAACGCTGTTGTTATTTCGGGTGGACATAGTCCCTTGTTCCATTAGGGGGGTGGAGGCTTTACCCACCGTTTATCCCCGAAACCCAGAGTCATGAGAGGGCTATGCTACGGTGCGCTCCCCAAGGTGTGTGATGATGACTGGTGGTTGCCTGCTGGGGAAGCTTGGTCGATGTAGTCGACACTTCCGCTTACGGGTTCTAGCTGGAACCGGTCATGACTTGACATTCCAGGGTAGTCCAACAGAGGACAGGATAGGATGTGGAAGTTAGTGATGATGTAGGTAGATAGGTGTAGCATGAAGTAGGGGTGAAAACAGGATCTAACTGTAGGTGTGTAAAACCTTTGATTAGTATGTGTCAAAATCAGTGATGTATGAATTGTCGTAACTTGGATTTCAGTAAGCTAATGGATTGTACCTTGTAAACTATGTTAAAACGTGTGTCGGTAAATAATAAGTTCCTTGATTATGATTGATGTATGTGAATTATTACTTTTAGTGTACTTACGTGAGGAATGTAAGTAGTAGCTACGCTTATATAACTCGCCTACATAGTATAAATTACATGAAATATTGTTGAGTAATAATGTTAAGTAGTGTCGCTTAATGATTAATTACTGTCGTTTAGTAATTAACTATTGGAGATCAATGTTAACAATGTAGATTAAAGTTAATAATGATGATTAATGTTAATAATGTAGATTAACTATTAAATTTTGTGGATTAAGATTAATAAAGTCGATTAGAGTTAATAATGTTGATTAATGATTAACTATTGTCCATTAATAATTAATTGTTGTTGATTAATAAGCAAAGCTAAGGTTAACCGAGATAGTGACTAATGCAATTGATTATGATGCTTGATTAATTGTTAAGTAGTTTAATTACAACTAAGATGTAATTAAAATGGAACCAGGTAAAGTCGATCAAATCTTAGTTAATTTTATTTAATTAGTATAATTACACGTTGATAATGTTATGAATTACACTGATGGGATTATGGTTCATAATTGATAAATTGAATTAGTTAAATTTATAATTGGAGGGAATTAACATATTATAAATATTAGAAACCATTAAGTAAATGATTAGGTTAATAGTAGTTAATCAATTGACCATTATTGTTAATTAAATTAAATTGGTGAACCAACCATAAATTTAAACTATATAATATTTATGTAACATTTATTATTTATTAATTAGATGGTCAAAAATGGAAATATGAGTTAGGATATGTTTAAATTATTATATTAAGTAAAAGAATTAAATTTAATTGAATTGAAGTTACGGTTGAGAAGTGACCCCAACCAACACTTTTAATATTAATTTAATATTTAAAAAGTCCAAGTCCAAGTTGAGGGCTCGAGGACTTACATGGTAGATGAATGGGTTGGATGAAATTTAATTTAGGGATAGGGGTAGTAATGGGAAGAAGAGTCGGCAAACTTGGTATAAGATGGTGAAAGGGGGAAGGAGAAGGGGATCCTTTTTACCTTAGGATTTTGGAGAAATTGGGAGAGGAGAGCTGCAAAGAGGGGATTTGTTGGAGTTTGTTTTTTTTTCTAAAGGGATACAATAGCTAGGCTTGTACTCGGTTTGGGCTCGGGGGTCCAAAGGGGTACCTTTGGAGCTGGGTGGTCGGCGAGAACTCGCCAGTTGGTAGGGTGGAAAAACTGGTTTGGTTGGTTGAGTTTCAGAACTGTGGGGAAGGCTTGTGACTGCAGGGAAAAGCAAGGAGAAGCAGCAACGAGGACAACAACAAAAAAAAAGGGATCTGCAAGCTACCTACAGGTATTTTCCAGCAGGTATGTTGATTATTTCTACCTTGTCAAATTCAGTTGTAAGTTAAATAAAAATGGTTATATGCTAGAATTATAATCTGCTTCCCTGCACAAACAAAATTGGTAAATTATGTTTGCTGTTAAGAATGAAAACCAGTAATTTATGTTAGAACAATAACTAGAAAATATATATATATTTTTTGAAGCTGTAAATACTGTTTTTACACCCAATAGGAACAGCAGAAATTAGAAAACGTAAATTTAAAACGAAACGTAAATAGTAGAAGACAGATTTTATTTGAGAGTTGTAAAACAAACATAGGACCCTGGTTGGGGTCTTACATATGGTATCATGGGGTCTTACAGAACACATAGGGGTACGACGACAGACTATTGACCCTGAAATAGAAATCCACGCACGGGTCGGAAGCTTGCGAGCTGGCCCAGGGAAGTGTGTGTCGTACGGGTGAGGCCACAACGACTTGGTCACATATGATGAGTTGATGGGAATGCGATAAGGAGAGCCTTATCCCTCAGCCACCCTTAGTCTCCAAGAAGTGTAGTCGAGAGATCGCGGTAACGACTCCCTGATCGCTACACAGTTCTCCTCACAAAAAGAACGAAAAGGAATTGTCGGAAGGGCCCGCCGAAGGGGTACCTAGATAGGAACAAGAAGAGAATTTTAATCCATAATATGAAGTTTAAAGAAATAGATTTATTCTATTATATTTGGAAAAATGAGAAAACTTGAAATAAATTAGAAGTTTTAGCAAAAGAAATATTTTTAATCCATTTCTTTATTATTCTTTGGAAAAGGAAAACTTGAAGTGGGTTGAAAGTACTGATAGAAGAATAGCACAGTTCTCCTCACAAAAAGAACGAAAAGGAATTGTCAGAAGGGCCCGCCAAAGGGGTACCTAGATAGGAATAGGAAGAGAATTTTAATCCATAATATGAAGTTTAAAGAAATAGATTTATTCTATTATATTTGGAAAAATGAGAAAACTTGAAATAAATTAGAATTTTTAGCAAAAGAAATATTTTTAATCCATTTCTTTATTATTCTTTGGAAAAGGAAAACTTGAAGTGGGTTGAAAGTACTGATAGAAGAATAGCACAGTTCTCCTCACAAAAAGAACGAAAAGGAATTGTCGGAAGGGCCCGCCAAAGGGGTACCTACATAGGAACAGGAAGAGAATTTTAATCCATAATATGAAGTTTAAAGAAATAGATTTATTCTATTATATTTGGAAAAATGAGAAAACTTGAAATAAATTAGAAGTTTTAGCAAAAGAAATATTTTTAATCCATTTCTTTATTATTCTTTGGAAAAGGAAAACTTGAAGTGGGTTGAAAGTACTGATAGAAGAATAGTTATCTTGAAAAAGGAAAAATAATTAAAAGTAGATTAAAGAATTTAATAAAAGAATATTTCTGATTTCTTTTTATTATTATTTTAGAAAAGAGAAAAACTTAGAAGACATTGTCTCCATCTACTAGGAAACTTATGAACAAAAAAATTAATAGTTAGCAAAATACAACTAGGACTCTAATAAGAACCACTCCACCTACATCCCACTGATTTAGGGATTAGAGAAATTAACTAAAGAGACAACAAGGAGATAATGTAGGGATTTAGGTGCACACTTAAAGATAAAGTGACACTTGTTTTATGAGAATAAATATTAGAGAATTATTAAATTAAATAATAATTTTGCATGAAGAGACACTTGGCATGGATATTTTGGTTATAAAAGAAATGGAGGAGAAGGAGAATGGACCCTCTTGCTCCCTAGTGCTAGACGGGCACCGTAATTTTGGAATTATATTATGATTCTTGTTAGTTGGGTTGAGCTTGTCTGGGGATTGGGGGATCCCTGCGGAAAGCTTGCATTGTGTGTTCTTACGGACCCAAAATGATTGGGGGTTCAGGGGGAAGAAGAGTACCCCCGATATGGTAGTGAGTTCAACCGAGAGGTCTTCGGTAAATCGGGAGACTGGATGTCTGGATCAAAGCAGCAAGGGATGTCAACTACAACCACCTACAACAATCGGAAATCAGGTATATTGTTCCATTTTATGTACAAGTTGAGTTTTAGTGTTTTTATTTACGGTTTAACATTTGATTTTCAAGATTTAAAATTTTCATATGATGTTAGTATTATTTAGAAATTCTTTTTGGGGGACCCCTAAATGGGGGTCCCTACATTTGGTATCAGAGCATTTGGTTCAAAAACTCAGGCCTGAGGGCTCTCACGTCACACTTGTTGTTTGTGGATATTATCCATTAAACAATTTCTATTTGTCGAGGGGTAAGGTAGATCTGCTTGTTACAAGTTAGCTTTGGTGGTGGGGATTTTAATATGTTGGTTCCAATTAGATTTACTAGTTATTTGCAAGCTAAATGACTGAACTGTTCTTTGATCTTAAAAAAAAATCTAGACTGCGATATATGTTGTTTATTTTTAAAAGAGTCCATATTATTTTATTACCTCTCTACAAATCCAACAGGCTGAGCATACGCAAATTTTATATTCCTTGGAGGTTAAAATTGTAGATTCCATCTTTGTAATTTCAACATACTGCGATATATGTTGCTTGTTTTAAAATAATCCATATTTCTTATTTATCTCCGCACTCAAATAGATTGTATTTCCTATCTGCGAACCCATGAAATGTCCAACCCTCTGCGGTTTATCGGTTAGATCGACCTTCGTATTATGCCAAACTATTTCCTATCTTCCAAACCGTGAAACGCCCAACCATCTGTGTCTGTCGGTCAGATCAATCTCTGTATTATGTTTGTTTGTTATAATCCTAATTGCAATATCGGTGGACATCTAAGAGTCCCAGGTTCGTTGAACACTTCACTCTCTGAGAAATCTTTTTTTTTAATTTTGCATGGGTTAAATGCTCTATGTTTCTAGCTTCGGGACCCTGAATTTAGACCAAGCTCAGATCCTCCTTCCGCTTCACGTATCCTATTACTTCCACCTAGTCGCAGTAATTCCCCATTGATGTTGCTCTGTCAAGGAGTTGGATCTCTACATGATAACCTTTGACTAACTTATCGTGCTCTTCTAGAATCATGCCTTCCTGATTCGAGACTGCCGATAACGGATTATCCCCAGATATGTAACGATTGGGAGTTATCCTAAACCTCCCACCTGTTCCTCCTACCAAGAAGCTGTTATTCTTCCCATCCTGCGGTCGAATCCCACCTAGATTCCTTACGCCATCCGAACAGAACCATTCGCGTTCTAGTTTCTTAGGTGTTTCTTAAATCTGTCGAGGACACCTTTAATCAAGTCACTGTGACACTTGTGAATTCAAATCTCTCATTGAATGGTGTAGTCTGCACAGGTAGTGTGCAAGCTACTGCCTACTTTCAGGAATGGTGAATCCCTCTCTCAGAGCTATAGATCTCTGTAATCACAGAGACATTGTGTTGTTCCATCTCCAGCAGGTTGCCGAACTTAGAGTAAGAGGAAATTACTCATTGGCTGCCACGCTATTTATGTTCTTTTAATTATGATCGATTCGATCTGGAAATTACTAGATTGCCAAGTTAGACTGTGTCTCCTAAGGGACCGATTGCAGTCAAGAAAAGGATTTTCTTTCGGTTCATAGTTATTAAGTGAATAATGATTTCTTGTTATTGTTTAGATTTGATTAGAGATTGATATCATTTAGTTAGTTTTTAACACTAATTTTTCAGTATGACAAATTATCCGAGTATAATCGAAGTTCTATTTATACAGTCCAATTTAAGTGTTCATAATTATAATCTAATTATACAAAAACAGAACGTGTATGTTGATGATAGTTAAATGTTATCTATACAGATTTAGACCATATATATGTTGATGGTAGTCAGGGGTTAAATTATATAAAGATATATCATATATGCTTGATTTAGTTAAATTACTTACAATTCTAAAGTAAATATATGGAAATAGGAAATGCATGCTTGACTGTGGATAAGTGGTTATAATTGAAAATGGATTATGTCGAAATAGAACATGCGAGTTGAGGATAGCTAAGTATTTATAATTATAAATAGAACATGCATGTAAATGATAGTTAAGTGTTCATAATTATAAATAAAACATACATGCTCAATTATAGCTAAGTGTCTATAATCCTAAATTAAATATATATAGAAATAGAACATGCATGCTTAATTATAGTTAAGTATTTATAGTTACCATTCAAACGCATTTGGTGATAATAGATTTGTAGAAAATCGCTTCTTGCATTAAATTGATGTATGGAAGAGATTTCCTTACAATTGAAATTAGTATTTACAATTATAGTTTATGTGTATGGGTTAAGGTACATTGATAATTATAGCAATGTTATGTCAGGGTGGCATAGAGATATTGTACGGTAACATCACACTTAATGTTCCCATTTCAGTAGTATAAAAAAAGGGGGTCTAGCAAGTCTCTACATTTATTCAATCCCTACATTTGATATATGCCATTTGTATCACCCAGTGGTAGAAGATCTAGAGGGAAAAGGTAGATTTAAATAAAATTACATTCGAATAAGTAATTTTAATTAATTCTCCAAATTGTGAACTAGAAGACACATGTGTAAGATACATTGCTTAGTAGTTGGGAATGTAATGAAAAGAAAGAAAAAAAATTCAAGGTTATGATGAACAAGTATCGACATTGAAAAATTAGACAAGTAGCCATACATTTGGAATAGGATAAAATGATTAAATTATTCGGGTACATAGGGTACTCCCAAAAGACCGAACACCTAGAGCAACCACTTCACACAAACAGATCACAGATCGATACACTGATGTTTTGACATGGTTTAAACCCTCGTGAGGGAAACACTCCACGGCCCCTGCCAAATATCTTCTACGGGACAATTTATTATGCAAAGAAAGAAAGTTACAAATGAGCTTCTCATAATCGATCAACTTTCCAATGACCCTCCATGCTCTTTAAATAGAGATCATGGACCAATTGGGTGTTAAACCATGGATCAAGGGTAGGTATGATCTAAGAGAAGTTGAGCCGTCGGATCACTCTATGTCGGGAACATATCATGACTATCGGATTAAGTATTTACAAATGCATACTAACGCATACTAAAGAAACACACTTTACCTAACGAATCTATTACACAAGTTGATCTTAACTAACTCCTAAGTGTCTAAATATCCTAACATCCCCCCTTAAGAACAACTTGGGATACGATTGAAGGATTTACAAAAGTGACACTATTAGGAGAAGGAGGGAGGCATTAGAGACTATCCCCCCTTAATGACAAGTTCCTAAACTCCTAACATAGATCGAAGTTTAGAAAGCTTCGCTTATGTAAGAGACTTGGTGAAGATGTCTGTAACTTGATCATCTGTAGGACAAAAGAGCACTTCAAGAACATGATCATGAACAAGATTTCTGATGAAGTGCATATGTAGCTCAATGTGTTTGTTGCATTGATTTAGGACTGGATCCTTGGCAAGCTTGATGGCACTTTGATTGTCACACCAAAGTGGAGTAGGCTGCTGCTGCTCGAATCCAAACTCTGAAAGGATCTGTCAAAGCCATAAAGCTTCCTGACTAGCATTAACCGCGTATCGATATTCTTCCTCTGCTGAAGAAAGAGCAAGAGCTTGTTGTTTCTTGCAAGCCCAAGTGACAAGTCCAGATCCCAGACTGAAAACATAACCTGCTGTAGACTTTCGATCATCAGGATCGCCGGCCCAATCTAAATCAGTGAAACCAACCAACAAAGGTTTCCCCCATGTACTGTAATGAATCCCAAACTGAATTGTACCTCGAATATATCGAAGTATTCTTTTAGCTTCTTTCCAGTGACTTTCTTGAGGTGTTTGCATATAACGGGAAACACAACCAACAACAAAGGAAAGGTTAGGATGGGAATGAGTCAAGTATAAGAGACTACCAACAAGCTAACGATACAAGGTGGCATCTACTTCAGGTGAAGTACAAGTGGCAGAAAGTTTGACTCCAGACTGGAAGGGAGAAGGGGCTAGTGTACAATCTTCAATGTGAAAGCGACGAAGAAGGTCACAAGCATACTTAGACTAAGAAAGAAAGATTCCTTAGTTGGTTTGTAGGACTTGGAGACCAAGAAAATAATGCAAATGTCCTAAGTCTGACATTTCAAAATTTTTCTTAAGACTAGTTTCACATGGGTTATAAGCTTAGGGTCACTACCAGTAAAAATAAGGTCATCAACATAGAGAACAAGTATGATGAGATGGTTTCCTACTTTCTTGGTATAGACATTGGGGTCAGAATGGCATCTAGAAAAACTTGTTTCAAGGAGAAAGCTATCCATTTTGGCATACCAAGCTCTAGGAGCTTGCTTAAGGCCATATAAGGATTTCTTAAGGCAGCAGACAAGGCTAGAGTTATTCTGAACATATCCAGGAGGTTGTTCCATGTAAATTTCCTCCTGTAAATCACCATGTAAGAAGGAAGACTTGACATCCATTTGATGGACTTCCCAGTTATGTAAGGCTGCAAGGGAAAGAACAAGGCGGATGGAGTTCATTTTTGCGACAGGAGCAAAGGTTTCATTGTAGTCAATCCCTTCAACTTGAGAAAAACCTTTGGCAACTAACCTTGCCTTAAGTCTTTCAACACTTCCATATGATGCATATTTAATTCTGTAGACCCATTTACATCTGATAAGTTTTCTTCCTTTTGGAAGAGGTAAAAGATCCCAAGTATCGTTCGCCATTAAGGAACGATATTCTTCATCCATAACTGCATCCCAATATGGATTTCCTGAAGCTTCTGCAAAGGTTTCTGGATCATGATTCTCGGAAACTTGAGCCAAAAGAGAAGAGGCTCGCTGAAACTGAGAACGTGTTCGATGTTGATCTCTAGGATCACCGGCAAGATCATCAGCTGCTTCACATGTTGAACGGACCCATCGAGGAAGCACTTGTGCTGGTGTAACTGGAGGAACATGAGCAGGAAGAGGTGGATTTTCATCCTCACTGTCATCATTAGAAATTGAATTTGGAAACCTGTCAAGGAAGTTGGAAGAAGAAGAAGACACAATCGTTGAATCAAGCTCGCGGGCGAAAGATGGCACAATCGTCGAGTTAGGCTTGCAGGCCAAGAGATTTTCATTAAATTTAACATCTCTTCTAATGATTACATCATGAGAATGTGGTTGAAGAAGTCTATAACCTTTTACATCTTCAGAATATCCAACAAATATGCACTTTTCACTTTTAGGCTGCAATGCTTTCCGTTTTTCATCCAGAATGTGAGCCCATGCTTCACTACCAAACACATGGAAGTGACTTACATCAGGTTTAGTTTTACTCCATGTTTCTTCTAGTGTAATACCTTGTAATGCTTTAGTGGGGGTGCGATTAACTATGTAATTTGCACAATTAATGGCTTCAGCCCAAAATTGAAGACTTAGTCCCTTAGATTAGATCATATAATTAGCCATTTCTTTTAAAGTGCGGTTCTTTCGCTTAGCTACACCATTTTGTTGTGGTGTATATGGAATAGTGTGCTGTTGTTGGATGCCTTGTTTAGTGCAGAAAGTAGTGAAAGTTTTGTTAACATACAAGATACCATTGGAAGACCTATCACCATATTGTATTTACATAGTTGTTGCAATGAGCGATAATTTAAGTGACCAAATCGCTCATGCCAAAGTTTGCTCAAGTTATCACTATGAACAACAAAACTGAAGAAAAAGGTGATGACCCAAAGTTGTTAAACTTATACAACCTGGTAATATCATCAACAATTCCAGTAGCTAGGACCTGTTGAGGATCTTTAAAATCCTTGATTACAACTTGGTGAAGTGTAAACGTCACAGTTTTACAATCACCAGAATGAGTGATTTGATAGACTGATAACAAATTGCAGGAAATTCTTGGAACACATAGTACATCACTGAAATAACCATTATCTACTAGAACTGTCCCAGCTCCTACAACACTTAGAGATCTACCATCACCAACAAATATTTGTTTGGTGTTACATTCATGCATAGTAGAAAAAATGGCTTGATCCTTAGCCATATGATAATATGCTCCAGAATCAATGAGCCATTCATTGAAGTAGAAGAAGAAGATGCATTATAAGAATAATCAGAAGCACAAAGTGCATGTCCATGAGAGGTAGATTCTGAAGGCGAATCTAGGCTGATGTGGTGCTTCTTCATTGCTGCTTCCAAGGCTACCATCTTCTTGAAACACTTAGATTCATCATCATTATATTTTCCGCAATAGTTGCAATGACGCTCAGTCTTCTTTCCTTTTGGCTTGGATCCTTTGTTATTTTTTAAAGAAGGAGCTGACTGAGAGGGTTTGGGACCCTTGTTTGACTTATTATTACAAAAATTTTGTTTCTTGGGAGGCTTGGACTTTTCTTTCTGTTGGGACAATAAGGCTTTCCCAGATGTATCTGCATTGATAATTATTCCAAGATAGATGAGCTTATCTTGCTCTCTAATCAAGGAATCACAAAAGGATTCAAGACTAGGTTCTTGATAGCTAGTTGCATTCAAGGATTCTTTCATGGAGTAAAATGTAGATACAAAAAAAGAATATGCAAGTCCAAGTTTTGAAAGAATATGATAAATGCATTGTTTGTCTTCTCTCTTAATCTTACATTCTGCACATAAGAGTTTAAGAGTTTTGTACTTAGATAAATAATCTTGAATGCATGAAAAATCACTTGGATTTAAATAAATCAACTCATTTTCGAGTTGATGACCTCGAATTTCATTGTGTTTACCAAACACAGATTCCAACTTGTCCCAAGCAACATTAGGTTCATCAATTCAAGATATGTAGAATCGCAAATCAGTAGAGATTGACATCCCAATCAATCCACGAGCTTCGTCACATCTATTTGCCCATTTGATTTTCTTATCATCATCAGTGGGTTTCTTTCCCTGAGGTAATTCTGAAAAGTCCTCGACTTCGTAGAACATCCTCCATACGAGATTTCCATGAGAAATAGTTGGAACTGGTAAGTAGAATATCACAGAGGAAGCCATATTTGTAAATTAATGGCTGTAAAAGTAGAAACCAATAGTCTGGATGTGAAGAGCTCGAAAAAATAGGTGGTTTAAGAAAAAACGACACTGAAAACTGACTTCGGATGATGAAGTTATGCTTGAACAAAGAAAATGCTGAAGATGTCCCCAATAGTGGCGTGGCACATAGAGAATGACCAGCTAAAAAAAATAACCCCCCTCTTCCCAAGATGAACCTTTGACAATCACTTTACAAGAAATTTGCTTTAAGTGAATCACTTTTATAAAATAAGAGATTTCACTTTTACAATAATGTTACTTTTAAATAGTGCAACAATAAAAAAGAACTTAAGTGACTCACTTTTTATTTTTATTTTTTATTATTTAAGTGAGATTTTTTTTACAAGTAACTTGAAAATAGAAATTGCATGCATTTTTTCTTTTAAAAGTAACTTCTTAAGACTTGAACTCAAGACCTATTAAGAAATAAAACAACTTTGAACCAAGTGAGCGAGATTAAAAGGTGTGTAAAATATGGGAATGAGAAAGGGGGATTTTTTTTTTTTTACTCTTCTTTCTCGGTTTCTGTGCTTTCCTTTTTTCCTGCAAATCACACCATAAACCAAAACAAAAAAACTTTTTCACACTTGTGGGATTAGATTTCGTTAGCTTTCCCGGAAAGTGTATATTTTCTCTATGTTTCTGATTTGCCGAGATCGCACAAGGTGCACGGCAAAGAGCATACACAGCCGAGAAAAACCCTTTCCCTTTCTGTTTCTGATTCGCCGAGATCACACAAGGTGCATGGCAAAAAGCATACGCAGACAAGGAAAGCAACAATCCGAAACTAAAAAAAAATCTAATAGTAAAAACTGATAAAATATGAGGATTTTTTTTCTTTTAAACCAGAAAATAAAAATAAAATGCGTCACTGTAACATTATACCTTCAAATCTGATGAAATACGCGTTTCTGAAGCAACCGGAAACCATTTTCGATCAAACAAAAACTATTTCCCAGTGAAAATGGCGCTCCGGACCCAATGGAACACCTCCCACGGCCCAAAAATGCACACAAATACCAGGACCAAAAACCCTTTCAAGTTTCGGCAACAACAGTTCAAGATCTAGATCATAACCAGAAGCGACTCTTCATAAAAGCTCTGATACCATGTTCGGGTACACAGGGTACTCCCAAAAGACCAAACACCTAGAGAAACCAGTCCCATCTTTCAGGGCACTATGACCACATTTCAAGGGATTTGTCTCATACCAACAGCTAGTTAGTTGCATCATGATGTTGCCACTTGTCCATTGCCTTCTACCCCATATTCCATTCCACCTAGTGGATTAGTAACCACTCTTTCAACAGTCCTCATAGGTGTTTGTCTCCTATTTTATTTATTAAATAATAATATATTGTGCAAATTACAGTCATCCTTGGACACCTGCCCAATATAAACTTTACAATAAAAGTTATCATAATGTTTCTAAACACAAAATGTTTTCCAGTTTAAAGGGTATGTTACAAACACCCCCTCTTAAGCTCAACATCATCCTCGATGTTGCTTATTTATCATCAAGTTCCTCATGAAACAGAACTAGATATGCTGCCCACATATTACTTTCCAGTTCCCAAGTAGCTTCATATGGGCTAAGGTGCTTCCATTGCACCTTTACCTGCCCTATGGTGCAATTCAGAAGCATAATTTCCCTCCGGTCTAGAATACAGTCCATCCACCTGAAAATCCCCTTCGGGTTCCACCTGTATGTCATTCCAATTCAGCACATGAATAGCATCGTGCACATACTTCTTTAAAACAGAAACATGAAAAACATTGTCGGCTAATTTAGCACAAATCCCAAGCTTCAAAGAACTTTTCTTGGGCTTTACCTTTATGAAAACATGGTCTCCTACCTGAAATTCTCTTTCTGTGCGTTTCAAATCGGCATAGCTTTTCTGCCGATCTTGGGCAACTTTTAAGTTACCTTTAATCTATTTCACAATTAGCTCCATTTCTTTCAATAGATCTGGTCCTAACATCAATCTATCTACAGTATTATCCCACAAAATTGGAGTACAACATTTTCTTCCATACAAAATTTCAAATGGACTTAACTTAGCAGATGCTTGATAATTATTATTGTAGGCAAATTCTGCTAAGTGCAAGTAATCCTCCCATTTAGATGGCTGATCTTTAACATATAATCTTAACATATTTTCCAAAATCTGATTTACTCTTTCTGTTTGACCATCAGTTTGTGGGTGGAAAGAAGTGTTGAAATTTAACTTAGTATTTAATCCTTTAAACAGTGTTGTCCAAAAGTTACCAGTAAACTTAGAGTTTCGATCTGAAATGATTACCTTTGGGATTCCATGCAAGTGAAAAATTTGCTTCATGAAAATATCTGCAATGTTAGAAGCCTTGAAAGTAGTTTTAACAGGAATAAAATGAGCAGCCTTGCTAAGCTTATCAATAACAACCATAATTGAGTCATTCTGCTTCTGATTTTTAGGCAAACCTGTAATAAAGTCAATGCTTATGATCTCCCACTTCCATTATGGAATTGGTAATGGCTGCAATAGCCCAGCTGGATGTTGATGTTCAGCCTTAATAGTCTGATAGTCAAAACATCTAGCTATATATTCAACAACTTCATTCTTCATGTTAGGCCAAAAGTACTCCTTTCTTAACATAGTTATCATTTTCTGATAACAAGGATGCCCTGAATAAGGACTTTTGTGAACTTCATCTAAAATCAACAACTTAACCTTTGAAAAATTAGGCACATAAATTCTGTTTTTGTAAGTTAAGAAGCCTTTTTCATTAATACTGTAATCTGTTATAACATTTTCAGATGAATTTTCAGCCACTTTATCATGTAATTTTTGGTAATTTTCATCTTGTTTAATTCCTTCTTCGATCTGATTTTCTAGATCAGTTTTAAAAGTACTGATTGCTGCCACAAAACTTAATGTAGCATTTTTGCTCAATGCATCAGCAACCTTATTTTCCTTCCCATTAATGTGATGGATCTCAAAATCGTACTCTCTAAGGAAAGCTAACCACCTAGCTTGCCTTGCATTAAGATTTGTTTGATCCAGTAAATACTTTAACCCCTTATTATCAGTCATTAAAATGAATTTTCTTCCGATCAAGTGATGGCGCTACATCTTTAAAGCATGTATCAGGGATGCCAACTCAAGATCATATGTTGCATAATTCTTTTCATGTATTTTTAACTTCCTTGACTCAAAAGCAATTGCATGACCTTCTTGACTTAAGACCCCTCCAAGTCCTTTGTTGCATGCATCCGTGCATATGACGAAATCCTTATTAGGATCTGCAATTTTTAAGATGGGTGCAGTAGTTAACAATTCTTTTAACTTATTAAAGCTGTCTTGACACTTTTGATCCCATATGAATTTCTTCCCTTTCTTCTATAAAGAAGTGATGGGGTTAGCAATTCTAGAGAACCCTTCATTAAACTTTCCATAATAACCTGTTATTCCCATGAATGACCGTACATCTATTACATCTTTAGGGACAGGCCATTCATTTATTTCTTGTATCTTATCAGGATCAACAGAAATACCATCCTTTGAAATAATATGACCCAAATACTGAATTTTATCTTTATAGAAATCACACTTACTGAACTTAGCGTAAAGCTGGTGATCTCTGAGTACTTGTAAAATGATTTTTAAATGTTCATCATGCTCTTCTCTAGTCTTTGAGTAAATTAGGATATCATCAATGAATACCACTACAAACTTATCCAAATATTTATGAAGAACGTTGTTCATTAAACACATGAACACTACAGGTGCGTTAGTTAGCCCAAAAGGCATAACTACGAACTCGTAGTGTCCATAATGTGTTCTGAATGCAATTTTGAATATGTCCTCATCTTTTATCCAGACTTGATGATAATCCGATCTTAGATCAATTTTATTGAATATCTCTGCTTGACGTACTTGATCAAATAGATCATCTATGCGAGGTAAGGGATAACGGTTCTTAATTGTCATTTTATTAAGCTGATGGTAATCAATGCACAAACGCATGGTACCGTCTTTCTTTTTAACAAATATTACTAGTGCTCCCCAAGGGGACACACTGGGCCTTATGTAGTTGTTATCTATTAATTCTTTCATCTAAGACTTTAATTCATTTAACTCTAGAATATTCATCCTATAGGGGGCCTTTGAGTTTGGTACCGCACCGGGTACTAACTCAATTGTGAAGTCAAGTTCTCTTTTCGGAGGTAATCCTGGAATGTCTTCCGGGAATACATCAGAAAAGTCCCTAAAGATGGGTATATCTTCTAGTTTTAACTTGTCTTCTTTAGATATACATTCATCATTAACAACATTAACAACAAACAATTTACAACCTTTTCTAGCAACTCTCTTAACTTGTAAGGCAGAAATCTGTCTTACCGAAATCTGCCTATGAATTCCTTTCACTGTTTCTGAATTACCTTCATTATTTATACAAGTAAAAGATTTATCATAACAATTCAATATAACTCTATGTTGTTCAAGCCAATCCATGCCAATTAACAGATCATATGAACCTAAGCGTAAAACATTCAAATTAACTTGCGTTTTCAGCTGATTTAAAAATACTTCACAATTCTGAACAAAATCTGTAACCTTTCTTTTAGTTCCTGTTGCAAGCTGAACTAACCATGCATTATCGAATTTTTCTATTTCTAGCTTGCAACAGTTTACTAAAGTAGGTTAAATATAACTTAAATTTGCACCAGGATCTATCAAAATAGAAATAGACTCATTTTGTATCATACCTTCAATTTTGACCATGGATGTTTGATGGTCCACTTGACGGTTCTCCAATGCTGCATTTATCCTGGGAATTTCTTTTGCGAGATCTCCAACTGTAGGTTCTGCTTGCATAGTATGTATGTTGTTGGTTGTCCTCTTGTTGCGTGGGCAATCTGCTCTCTTGTGTGGTCTGCCACATTCATAGCACTTTATGGGTCCTTTCTGCTCAGTCTACCTGTTGTTATTGTTGTTATTATTATTGTTGTGATTATTAGGTACATTCCTTGGAGCAGTAGTGTTCTGAGATGTATTATTCCGATAATTATTAGGAAAATTTATGTTATTAAAGTTTTTCTTAGAACCTCCAGCATTTTAATTAAAGTTCTTCTTTTTATAGTCATACTGATTAGTTTTACTGTTCTTCCAGCCAATTGTTCCTTCTCTTTTCCTGTTTTGGTCAAAACAAAAATTTTCCTTCCTCATGGCCTCTTCCAAAGTGGAAGGATTATCATACTCAATACAATCTTTTATATTAAACGGTAAAAAACTAAGAAACCTTTGCACTTTAGGATTTTCCTCAACCATGTAGGGTACGTACCTCAGCAAGCTAAGGAACTTGCTGCACAGTTCTTTCATGTTCATTGTACCCAACTTTAAGTCGTAAAACTCCTTCGATTTATCCTCAAAATACTGTTCAAACAAGAACTTCTTTTTAAACAAACTTTTAAACATAGTCCAAGTTACTTCTTTTTCTTTTATGCTCTTGATTCTTTTAAGATCCTGCCACCAGATATCTACCTTTCCAGTCAGATTGTAAATAGCCATCTTGGCTTTCAGTTGAGAAGAGTAGTCATAAATATTAAAGTACTTTTTCATCCCAGACAGCCAAGCTTCTGTTGTCTCGCCCTTCTCACTTTCGCCATTAAAAGTAGGTGGCTTAATCTTTTTAAATTCACCGGTAATCTGTTCATGATGCTTATGTTTTCTCTTTTTAGAGAAGCACTCACTGTTGCTGCTGTCATAATTTACATCATCATTACCTGAATCAGACTTAGAATATGAGTGACTGTTCCTTTTATCATTTCTTGTTTTCTTATGCTTATGTTAGTGGGACATTATTTCAGAATCAGCTCTAAATTCGGATTTTCTGCCTCTTTCATCACTGTGACAGTTTCCTTTTAAATTCTGCTGTAACTCCTCCTGTGCCTTTATGATTCGTTCATTTTCTTCTTTAACAGCTTTTAACTCAGATTTTAAATCCTGCACAATTCGTAAAATTTCAGAAAACTGGTTGTTTAACTCAACGTAAATTCCTTCAATGTTATTATGATTAATTCATTCATTATGAGGAGATCTGTTCTCTGTTGGTTCCTCTGGTATTTCCATATCTACAGTTAAAAGTAAATCTGTTCTGTGCAAAAAATGAAATTAAATTGCAAAAGTTAGTAATATAAACTTTCTGATTTATTTTTCTGTTTGCGAGCATGAGCCTCATTTAGGCCTAGAGTTTGAACTTATGCTTTGATACCACATCTAACATCCCGGAAAATCATAAAAATTTAAAAATTTTCTACATGAAAATAAATGCTATTTAATAATGCGGAAATAGAACAATGCATGAAATGTTATCTATATTTAGTTGTGATGTTATACATTTCTTCTATTGTTCTTTACGAAAGTTGATGCACTGTTTGACTAATGTACTTTTGTTTGGTTGATGAAGGGGTCCTTCAGACGCCCTGAGGCTTACTTAGTATTCGTGCTAAAGCATGTGAATTCGTACTTGTGACAGATTGACAGGTAAGAGATAAAAGTTGCGAAAGAAATCAAAAGTTTATCAAGAAGATCTAGAATTTTCGTATCGCAGTGTCGTACCCAGAATTATTTGTTTCCGTCATGTTTTCTGTATGTAACAGCCTACCTTTTAACTCCGTGGCAAATTGTAGAAATTCCAAGTACAACTGTTTGTTAACTTGTTTTTAGGTCTATAACCTGTGATGATAATATGATCTGAAATGTTTCTCTTTCTTCATGCATTATAAAGTATGTAAGTGTATGTCTAAAATCGTCCAATAAGTATGTCTCTAAGGTCTGTTTTTAAGTGTTTACAAGATTACTATCCAATCCTGGCAAGAATAGAGTTGTTGGCATTTTTATCCACTATCACATTTAAATAATGTGAGTGATATGCCTTGTAATACCCTACGTGGTACTTACATGATGCTATATACACATTATGTTTTCTATTGTATACCCCACTCTTTAAATCTTAATAACTAACTTGCAAATGATATGAGTTATATGCAAATCCTATTATCTATGTGCAACAATGTGCATTGTGTAAACGTATGTTAATATGAACACCATGGAATACTATGCTATCTATTTGATAACATACAATATGCAAATAGAGACAATTTATTTACAAACATGTACAAATATTATGGATTAAATGCAAATATTGAAATGCTAACCAAGTATTATATTGGTGTGTGTAATTTCGTGGTCTAACATATAGTCTTGATGAGATCTATATTGAATTATATGCCTTCTACGTGGCCTATATAAATACCTCCAACCCTTAACTAAAAGCTACAAGAGTGATGAGTCTCGACCTTACCATAATCATAACCCCAATGTATTAACTCTTGATGTGAACGTTAATGGCATTACAAACTGGCAGAGGTAATGGCTCATATGCATTGAATGCACACAACTAACAAGAACATAGTGGAAGTCTACCGTGGATAGCATACTATGCTTAGTTCACGTGAATAGGTCTTAGTGTAACCTCGGAGTGCTGAGTTGTAACTTGTTGATGCTTTGAGCACTGATGATCAGGCTCCACCGTGGCTGTGATAGTAATGGCTTAATAAATGTGATGGCAGGTTGGTGATTTCATAGATCTCACCAATGATCTACGCCGTTGATCTTGGCACGGATTTCAATGCAATGGTTAAACCCTACCTTACTGTATTCGATGAGTTTTAATGTGTTAGAGTCATTTGGTGGTGATAGTTTTTTTTGCGTGGCCGACAGGCTGCTGGTTTTTAGCCTTGATGTTCTTCCCACAGAGGCGTAGTTCCCTGAGTTTTGAACTTGTGATCTCTGATAAAATGGAGCCGAGCTTTATATATTTTATACAGTGTTGAAGATTGTTGTTATCCATCTTAGAATTTATCTTTTAGGTGGATTCGATACTTGACTTGTTTGAGGGTTTGTTTCATTTGATATGGGGTTTGTAATGTATGGTCAGAGGACCTCGCTACCTCTTCTCGATGTTGTTTCATTGTATCGAATAAGTGTTGGCTCAAATTCAGTGGCATTCGTCGATACCAAGGTTTGGTTGCAACTACCTCAGGATTCGCGTTGAAGCTGCTACAATATTCAATGATAGGGTAATGTATTTGATATCCTCCTGTAACTTTCATAATCAATCTTTAAGTGTTTTTTCAAGATGAGTCTTCATTCTTGATAAGATAATGGTTTTAACCACAATCTTGATGTTGTTGTTGCAGGGTAACAACTCATGGTTATGCTACAGTTTTGGTGTCGTAGGTTGGCTATAGCTATACCCAACCTGTAAGCCTCAGCAATGTCTTGAGACCTTGTATAGATGAGATGGTCGACTGTTAAAAATTATGTTTGTTGTTTTTTTAACTTGGAGAGTTTGAAAATAGGGTTTGTAAACCCTTTCCTTTTCTTTAAAAGTTTGGGGAGGTTAGCACCTCAACCCAAAGGCAATGCCGTAAGGAAAAAATGTAACTTTTGTTTGTTAAAAGGAAGAGCACTGTCGAGTTGGAAGAATTTTTTTTAAACTTCTCGATTGCAATCGTCGTGCTTTGCATCGTCTTGGACTTGACCCATGAATATATCCTGTAGCTCATTGTCGATGTAAAAGAATGGGTTTAGGGTTTAGTTCTGGGTTTCGAACTTGGCATGTCCTTTGTTTTTGGGAGAGTTTTTCAGACTCTATTGATATGATAATACACTATATTTTGCCAAAATTTAAATGGCCATAACTGTTTTGTGTTGGTACTTATTAGGGCTTGGCCCATGTATGAAACTGGTTACTCGTCAAGTCAATAAATAAAAATAAATTGTATTTCAAACAGTTTGTATGTATTAGCAATGTTTGTGTAAGCTAGGTTATAACAATGCCTTTGCTATCGTGCTTTGTTTTGTATTGTAAGTTCATGGATATTTCTAAAAGAAAATCGTACGTGAGTATGTGTGAAATAAAAGCACTGCTACTGTTTAATAATCGATGGTTTGTAAATATTGTAATAGGCTTCGGCCAATGCCTCCATTTCGACTGTGTTAATGTTTATGTTGTACAACTATGAACCTGCCGAGATTTAGGGTTTAGATAAGTTTAGAATGTATGGAGTGATGATGGTTGCTGATATGTGTGTTTTGTTTGACTTTACCCTTTAGTTATATATTCTTTTAAACCTTGGAGATGATATTTCTAAATCTATCTATACGATCTACAGTAATGATATGGAAAATTGAAATGTTTACTACAACTAGGAATTTATAACTCTGTTTATAGTTTTGGAAGAAATAACAAATGTCTTGATTTTTACTGTGGAAATATGATTTAAATAAATGTAGGAATGTGAATATGAACGTGGAAATACTTGATGTCTGTAGAAGAATATCATTCTACTATATTTTGAAATTTAATCTTCATATTGTTAGAATAGAATATAATTAATTGAAAACAATGATATTTATAAACAAAATTATTGTATATAAACTATTAGAACATAATATAATTAGAGTACTGAAATATAAATACAAGAATTTAATAGGAAATAGAAATTTTAAAGAAAATTATAATAAATTAAATATTTCCAATCACTTCGCTATTTTCCTATCAGACTTATCTATTTTTAATCAGTTTCTGTACTGGAGTACGATGTTGTTCCTTTTTGCCTGGGGAAAAATACAGAAACAATTCTATTTCAATCATTTCACATTTATATAGAATCTTTAACTTATACAGGAAACTGAAATTACTTATAAATTAAACAGAGAAAATTTAATAAACAATAGAACTGTAATATGCAAAATAGATAACAGAAATTAAAAATAAAACAAATAAGACAATAGAACCTGTAACTAACGATAGGGCCGACAAACACCCAAGGAGGCCTGTTCCTCCCAACCTGCTTCAGAAGAAGCAACTCAACTGCTGACTTCTAATGAACCCTAGAGCCTGCTTACTGATCCAGTAAGTGGGTGGAATCTGTGTAGAAGCAAGGCACTAAAAAAAAATACCTTCTCCACTCGGTATCAACCTCTTGAAACAAATGCCTTCTCCACTCAGCATGAAACTCCTGAACTCAATAAGAGTTTGGCAGACTCACAACATGATCAACAACAGCATATCCCCTCATCAAATCTCAGGGCACTATGACCACATTTCAAGGGAGTTGTCCCATACCAACAGCTAGTTAGTTGCATCATGATGCTGCCACTTGTCCATTGCCTTCTACCCCAGATTCCATTCCACCTAGTGGATCAGTAACCACTTGTCACGTACCCAAATTTGTGAAAATTTTAAAATTTTTCTAAGTGATCTTATTTCCCTTCCAAAAGGTCTAATTGCCATTAAAATAGCTTTGCGGAATTATAAATATATAATCAGTATCTAAATTTCTATTTAATAAATGTGACATGTAATGCTTCGTAAAATTTATCATTTGGATACATGAAATATCCTTTAATCAACAATTAACACGAAATATCTTTTAACAACATTAACACGAATTACCCCTTACCCAGATGCATTTGACCAATGTGTTATAAACATTAATTATCAAGATAGCCCATATGAGAGGAAAGTCATACAATCATCAAGAAGGAACATACACATATAGTAGAGAAGTCATAGACAAATAAACGAGACCAAAATAACGTGGTTCACCCGTACACGAGCTAGTCCACAAAAGGTGTGTGCATCTTTTTATAAATAAGCAAAAAGTAATAGTATTACAACTAGCAACAGGGTTGCTACAACGAGATTCCTTCTCCTTCCGTCAAGCTTCTATCAAATAGAACTTTTTCATGAGTCAAAAATTGAGTCCTAATTAACTTCAAGGCATCGAATAGCCGTACAAAAAGGCTAGAAGGAAACCATATTTTCACAATAAAGAATGTCTACAATAATATGCACGGACTAGCATAATGATAAACATCATTTTAGCATATTGCAAGGACAACTATGTTTGTATCCCTAAATAATTCTCTTAACGTTTTCAAATAGTATCTACGACTATTTTTTACTAGACATAAGTAAAAATCTTCATATCCCTATTTTAATATGACAATATCCTCAACCTAATGATATATGCTTTTACTTATATCACAAGATCTAATTGAAATAGGTTGATATCTTTTAACATATATATGAATAATCATTATTACATAGTCCTTCCTAGATCATGGATAATTAAAATAATACTCCCTCATTTAAATAAAAGTCAAGGTTGATACATTGAGAACTTCATTCATTTTTCCCTTGAAACCACTTTTAGTGGAACCCTAGCCATCTTAATTATATGGGACCCTATTTCCTTCTCAATAATTATTTTAGATGAGCTTATGGAATGTTTTAATGCTATCCCAAGAGATACCTGAAGTAATATTTCTTAGTCCCTAATAGATAAAATAATTTGATGCACGCAGAAATTTCAAAAATTGTTTTTACAATCTAGCAAACCGAGAATGGAAACTTTAACTCTCTTAAAATGTAAATTCTATATCAAAATAGTCAACATATAAATAGACATAAATTTAACTTCTTTTTACAATCTAGCAAACCGAGAATGGAAACTTTAAACCCTCTTAAAACGTAAATTCTATACTCAAAATAGTCAACATATAATTACGCCGATAGGCGTTTTCTTTTAACTTTTGGGGTGGAGAGAGGGTGGCAGATTTATTATATTTTTAATAATCAATGGCTGGATCTTGGTGATACGGGAATATGCTTCGTCTGGTGCAGAGATCAATGCATCAGATTTGATGACTTAACCTACGAGCAGGTTTAAATCCAAACGACACCAGTTTGTTTATTTAAAATAACACCAGTAAATTGAATAGACAACCAGATAAAGAATGATGTGGCGTTCAACGGTTTCAGTGCAGGCATTACACGGTTTCTATTGTGCATGAGAACGGTTTCTATTTTGCATGAGAACCATTTCTTTTGGTGTTTCAAATGGTGGTCCGGACTGAGCCTAGAACCTCTGGCCTATACCGAATGGATTGCATTGCAGTATGTGCGGCGATGTTGGTTTTGCAGAGCATCTGTTTCAGTATGTGCGGCGAGATTCCGCTTCCAACACAGGTACAAATATTACTACAGAAAGATTAGAAGAATTATTTATTTCCACTACTTTCCAAAAGGTATTTCCGAAGAAGAAGTTTTAGATATTCAGATTGATCTGATTTTACCTTCATGAATGAATTTTAAAGATTATAAACTGATAAATCAGATCGGGTTTTGATTACAGCAATCGGTCTTTTCAGATCGGACCCTGTAACTTCTGAATTCATTTTCTTCTAAAAAAAATATCGCAGGTCAACCAATCTTGGCATGATTGTGTTTGTAGGTTAAGTTTTGCCATCCAAAACGCAGTCAAAACACACTTAAAATCATTTTGGGGTTTTAATTATTTTACAGTCTAAATTTCGCTTATAAATATCAGATTGGCGCTATTCATATCTCAGTACTGTATTTCTCTATAGCACAGATCGAATCGATCTCGGCATCCTATATTGTGACTCCAGTAATTTTCAGTATTCTATTTTTCTCTAAAAACGTAGGCCAACGGATCTTGGCATTATGTTATAATTGCAGTTTAAAATTCGCTATGTGATCTTCATTATCAGATTGGCGTTATTCTATTTTCTTTAATACACAAATTCACCCCAAAAATGTAGATCAGTCGACCCCGATGCTGTGCTATATTCCTCAACACTTTATCTCTCCTAAAGACGCAGTTCAATTCAATTGGGTATTATCTATCTTGCAGTTAAAATTTCTACAGGGCCCTGGATAATGTTCCTTTACTCTATTTATTTCAGATTAAAGGAATCAGTCCTTAACATATCTGTGGTTAATACTGTGTATTGTTTCTATGATGTGAATATGAATATGATGTTTGTGGCCCAGCGATGGTCCTTCTCAGTCCGGATGGGTTGCAGCTACAGGAGACAATGGGGAAGGTCAGTGTTGAGCCTTCATAAACCGCGTTAAGCTTCAGGAATACAGGAATTTTTCAGATTAGCTTTCTCATTTTTGCATTATAAAGATTTTTTATCAGAAAGAAGAATCGATCTTACTATTTTTTCAGAACTATAACATGGTATTTGATTTTTTGTTAGAGCTGAATTTTTGTCTTTCAGCTGGCGTGTGGTCGTATCTCTGTACAAAACGAGTAATGGGATAAAAAAATGCAGGCACAGAAAAGGCCACAGGACATGTGATGCATGCAAATAAATACGATGGAAGTGATGGCATATCAGAGGAACAGAATGTAGGTACTTTTTATTTATGACAGTAAAGCCAAATGGCCATTAATTATCAGGGATTCGCTTATGGATAGAAAAATGGGTTTCGATTTACGTTTTGGAACCTTAAGCACTGCCCAAGATTTTTCTCTATATTTTGAATCATGGGGCCCTGTCTAAGGGAATAAGTTAAGTCAAGAGTTGAGTGATAGCAAAGTTCTTTCTTTGGTCTGTAAATCTACAGAGTTTGGTGATGAAAAATCACAATTTTGTTAATGAAATTCTGTAATCCGGCAAATTTTGGTATTTTATATGGATTTTAGGTCACAATTTTATAATGGCTTATAATCCATTTCGCTTGGCTCCTTTCGATGCTAATGCGCAAAATAGTTGGAGACCATTGAAGCTCACAGAGTCGTGCACACATTGTGGAGACCGCTGAAGCTTGCATTATATGAAAATGTGTATAAACCTGTACCGCACTGGGTTAAGAAATAAATATTTTCTTCCTGCAAGGGTGAATTAGAAATTCTAGAAAAAACCATTTACCATCGCTAGAATGAGCACTGGGTTGAGAACTAAATATTTTCTTCCTGTAAAGGTGAATAAGAAATTCTAGAAAAAATCATTCACCATTCACCATCGCCAATATGAGCGATGAGTTTGGTTGGTATCAAACAAATTCATTGTGCATTTCTTTAAATTTGATATTATTTAAATTTAAATTCGTTCTACATTTCTTTAAATATAAATTAGTTGTGAATTTAAAGAATTATGAATTAAAATTCCTTTGTGCATTTCTTTAAATCTGATCAGAATTGTGCATTTCTTTAAATCTGATCAGAATTGTGCATTTCTTTAAATTGCTTATTGAAACAAATGTAGCAGAATGCTGAGTGTCTTGAGTGTTGTTCGAAATTCTACCATTTTTGGGGCAAAAGCTGATTTGTTTTTGCTGTTATAAGCTTGGCTGCCAGTCGTAACAGCCAACACTTCGTCATCTTCACCCCAATCTAAGGTTGCAACAGTCTGCGAAGACTTTTTCCAAAATACTTTTTATTTAGAGCTTTAAATAAGCTCGCAGGTTTCCATTTAATGAGCTTTTAATAAGCTTGCAGGTTTCCTTGGCTGATAAAGTTTTTAAGCCCTGGGCTTATGTTTTAAGAGGGGGGGCGTTTATCATCCTTCTATCGAAAGAGATTATAGGTTATTCATATCGTGGACCAACTGTGCATTTTTTTAAATTGCCCATTTTTATAAATTTGCTATGCATTTCTTTAAAATCATTGTACATTTCTTTAAATTCACAACCAAATTAAATTCAAATTCACACAGACGGTCTGGCTTCCTCCCATATTAATATTAATAATGATACAGTGTATATAATTTCAAAAGCATATTAGAACCGGTAGGGTTTCAAGTCGATCTGGAGTAACAAAACCTAGCCTCCCATCCGGGTAGCCAAGCCGACCGCTTGCGATCAATAAACAGAGAGGTTCCTAACCTCCAATTGAAAGAATTCCACGCTCATAGAGAAAGTATCCAAAAATCCGAAATTCATTAAGAGAGAATACATTTGAACACCTTCGATAGCTAACTCTGCCAGTGAGCCTCTAAAGAAGAGATTTGGATAAATGAAAACCTCAAATGCGAATGTTTTGTGTGATCTATTGAAAGCTAATTTATAGCCTGCCCCAATTCGGCCCTTGCTAAATCTAGGAAAGTACATGTTTTAAACTGGGATAATACAAGTCCTAAATCATGATACGTTTCACTTACTTTGCAATTGATAGTATGAGTGAGTTAATGACGTGATATATTATAATTGAGGGTAGGAGTGAATTGATAGTATGAATGGTTTAAAAATAGTTAATTTTTTTTTTTAAATATTTGATATTATTTTTATTTATGAGTGAGTTAATAATAATATAATTAGCAATATGAGGAGTGTTTTTTGTTTGGTATATTCAATGGCCTCAAATCATTAGAAAATATATAAATACCAATTAAAAAATAATTTATATTTATACATTGTTTTTGCATTTGTTTAAAAATAATAACCATTTGTTTAAAAATAATAAGTATTTGTTTTAAAAATAATTATTAGTTATATATTACCTTTAAATGGTTTTCTTTGTTTTAAAATATGTTTATAGCGATTATTATTATGATTGAGAGTAGTTTATGTTTAAAACTATTAATTTAATAATTAAAAATCATTTTAAAGAATGGTAAAATGATATTTGTATTGATTTATTACTTTTTAAATAATTATAATTATTTTTAAAGAATAATTTTGTAAGATTTAAAATATTGAAATGTAAAGTAAAAAGTTGAAATATGTAAAATTTAAAAATATGAAGAAAAAAAGTTAAAAAGTATATTTGAAGTGTATAATATCTATTGAAATTTTTATGTTTAATTGAAATTTTAATGTCTAATTTTATAGAAGAAAGTTGAAAAGTATATGTTAATTTAAAATATCAATAAAAAAGTTAAAACTATATATAAAAATTGGAAATTATATATATAAAATAATATTAGAAATATTACTATGAAAAAATAATTTCAATAATAACATTAATAAAATTAAAAATTAATAAGAAACATATACATACCATTTGAAAAGTATATGTAAATTTTATAAAAAAGAAACTTGAAAAGTACATGTAAATTTTATAAATTATGGAAAAAGTTAAAGTTATATATAAAATTGAAATATATATGTAGAAAAGTGAAAATTGAAGATATATAGTTAAATATAGTTGCTAATGTTAAATATTAATAAAAATATATATGTTAATAAGTAAAGTTACTCTTAACTTTAACATTAATTAACTATGATATATGGTATATGATGTTAGTTTTCATGTTCTTTCTATTACTATCAATGTTTTCATTTCTTATATAAATGTCAAAAGTGTTGTAACTATTTCTTTCCACAATTTAACATAATATTCAAACTTGATTTTTACATTATTACATCTTAAGTGTGCACATATCAAATATTATTAAGATGTTATTGTCAACCATGGTCAATCATAGGCATATGTGATCATCAATGTCCAACCACAATCAACATAGCAAAGCACATTGAATGTTATAATGTTCGGGTCTTGATGTTGAATAACCATATTAAGCTATTGCAATCCAACATAAGGCTTCGAGAATGTCACATTTGGACCTAACAATTTAAAAGGTTTGTAATGCAACATAGCCATTAAAATGCAAATCTACCATAAAGAATTTAGCCAAGACAAACATTCCAATGAGACATATCCATAGTAGACAATTGCATCCAACCAAAGACAACCACACAACCATAGTGAACATAAGTCAACCATCATAAATGTTAACCATCATTAAAGTCAAACAAAGTCACCATGGTCAACCAAAGACAACCATAGTTGACCAACGTCACCAAATTCTAAATTATAATAAGAGTAATTCAATTTTACATTGGAATACTTAATATAATATTTAAATCATGTTAATTTTAATATGTTTTATATTTATAAAGGTATTTAAATTTGAATTTTATAATATTAAAAGAGAATTTTGATTTTTAAAACAAAGTTAATATCCTAATAAAATTTAGAAAAATTATAGTATATAGATTTAAAATATATATATATATATATATATATATATATATTATAAGAAAAAATAGTAGTATATAGATTTGTATAAAAAAATATAATATATATAGATTTATATTATAGTGTATAAATTTATACTATATAGATTTATAAAACAATTATGTAAACATGGTAAAAGAATTCATAGTATATAGATTTATATTATAAATTCATAATTTAAATTATGTAAGCATTATAAGAAATGTGTGTGTTTTGCAATTTTTATTATATTGTAAGTAATTCATATTTACATTGTAACATTCACTATAACATTCAAATTATATAAAAGCATACAATGTTAAATTTCAATATGTATTATATTCACCATTAGAACATTTGAATTGATTTAATTTAAAAATAATAAAAATAGTTTTAATTTAATTCAATACTAATATATTTACATGGTTTAGCCAAAATGCAATATATACATTTATACAAAAAAATTGCAAACCTTATAATAAATCCGTGTCTAAGTTTTTTTAAAATCATATATTTTTCACTTTTCCTCTTAATTTTAGTTTTAAACTACAATTAATTCAAGATCATTGATTATAAAAATATATGTACACATAACATAAAATTTATTTATGTATATTTTTTTAAATCATATGAATTTAAATTATATTGAGAAGAATTCAAATTTACATTGAAACATACAATATCACATTTAAATTATAGTAAGGTATAGTATGGCATTCCAATACACCTATATCCACTAATGTGTTTGAAAACATTAAATATTATGATTTAACACTGAACAATTGTAGTAAGGTATAGTGTCGCATTTCAATATGTAACCTATATCCACTAATTGTGTTTTAAAACATTCAATATTATGATCTAATGTCATTTTAACCATGAACAATTGTAGTCAACCATGGACAACAACATCCATGAACAACTATGATCAACCATAATCAACCATGCAAAACCATGGTCAACAATGAGCAACCATGGTCAACCATAGTTGGCCTTTCTCAACCATTATTGGCTATGGTCAACCATAGTAAAAAATGAACACCCACGGTTAAGCATATTTGACCGTGAATAAACATGGTCAAGCATAGTGAACCATGGTCAACCATGAACAACAATGGTCAACAAAATTTAATCATAGTCAACCAAATTCAACCATGGTCAACTAAACTCAACCATGAGCAACCAAAGGTCAACCATGGGATACCATGGTCAACCACAGTTAACCATGGCCAACCATAGCCAACCAAAAGTCAAGCAAAATTCAACCAAGGTCAACAGGAGTCTGCCATGGTAAACCTAAGTCAACCATGCCCATAATCAACCAAATTCAACCATGGTAAACCAAAGTAAACCATGGTCAACCAAAAATTCAACCATAGTCAGCCAAAGTCAACCATGGTTATAAAAATTCAACCATGGCC
Organism: Larix kaempferi; assembly: GCA_027924585.1. NCBI lineage: Eukaryota > Viridiplantae > Streptophyta > Pinopsida > Pinales > Pinaceae > Larix > Larix kaempferi. Next base: position 11,139,213 of record BSBM01001310.1, read on the forward strand.
AACCAAAAGTTAACGAAAGTCAACAATGTTCGACTAAAGTCAACCAACCATGATTGACAAAATTCAGCCATGGCCAACAAAATCTGGCCTTGGTCAACCATGGCTAACCAAAATTCAACCAAAGTCAACTTTGGCCAGTGAAATTCAATCAACCATGGTCAACCAAAGTTAACCATAATTAACCAAAGTCAACCATTGTTGACCAAAGTTAACCATGATCGACCACAGTTAACAATGGTTGAACAAAGTCAACCAACCATGGTCGGCCATGGCCAACCAAAAGTCAACCATGTTCAACCAAAGTCGACCAAGGTAAAAAAAAGTCAACCATGGTCAACCAAAGTCAACCATGAGAAACCAAAAGTCAACCATGTTCAACCAACGTCAACAACGGTCAAGCAAAGCCAACAATGGTCAACCAAAGCCAACTATGATCAATTAAAAGTCAACCATGGTTAGTCAAAGTTAACCATGGTGAACCAAAGTGAGTCATGGTCAACCAAACACCAACCATGATAAACCAAATTCATGGTTAACCAAAAGTCAACCATGTTCGACTAAACTCAACCATCTTCGACTAAAGTCAACCAACCATGGTCAACAAAATTCAACCATGGCCAACAACATTCAACCATTTCAACCATAGATGACCAAAAGTCAACCATGTTCAACTAAAGTCAACCAACAATGGTCAACCAAAGTAAACCAAAATTAACCTAAGTCAACCATTGTTGACCAAAGTTAACCATGATCGCCCAAAGTTAACCATGCTTGACCAAAGTCAACCAACCATGGTCAGCGATGGCCAACCAAAAGTCAACCATGATCAAACAAAGTCAACCAAAGTCAACCATGGTCAACCATAGTCATTTGAAGTCAGCCATGGTCAACAATGGTCAACCAAAGTCAACCATGAGCAACAAAAAGTCAACAACGGTCAAACAAAGCCAACAATAGTCAACCAAAGCCAACTGTGATCAATTAAAAGTCAACCATGGTTAGTCAAAGTTAACCATGGTAAACCATATTCAATCACAGTCAACCAAACACCAACCATGATAAACCAAAAGTCAACCATGGTCAACCAAAGTCAACCAACCATGGTAAACAAAATTCAACCATGGCCAACAAAATTCAGTCATGGTCAACCATGGTCAACCAAAGTAAACCAAAATTTACCTAAGTCAACCATTATCGACCAAAGTTAACCATGGTCGACCAAATTCAACTAACCATGGTCAGTCGTGGCAACCAAAAAATCAACCATAGTCATTCGAAGTCAACCATGGTCAACACTGGTCAGAAAGTCAACCATGACCAACCAAAAGTCAACCATGGTAAACCAAAGTCAACAATGGTCAAGCGAAGCCAACAATGGTCAACCAAAGCCAACTATGATCCATTACAAGTCAACCATGATTAGTCAAAGTTAACCATGGTCAACCATAATTAACCATGGTCAACCAAAAGTCAACCATAGTTAACCAATGTCAACCAAAATTCGACCATAGTTAACCAAGTTAACCATGGTAAACTAAAAGTCAACCATATTCGACAATGGTGAACCAAAAGTTATGTATGTTCAACCAAAAGTCAACCATGTTGACTAAAGATGCCAAAGTCAACCATGGTCAACCAAAGTTTGTCGAAGTCAACTACAGTCAAACATGGTAAACCAAATTCAACCATATTCAACCATGGTCAATGATTGTTGAAGAAAAAGTCAACAAAATTCAACCATGTTCAACAAAAAGTCAACCATGGTCGACCAAAGTCAACTATAATCAACCATCGTAAGCCAAAGTCAACCACGATAAACTTAAGTTAACCATGGTCAACCAAAGTAAACCATGGTTAACAAAAGTCAATTGAAGTAAACAGTGGTCAACCAAAGCTATCCATGGTAAACTAAAGTCAACCTTCAGGAACGAAAAGTCAACCATGGTCAATCAAAGTCAATCGTGGTCAATGAAAGTTTACCTTTAGAAACCAACAGTTAACCAAAGTGAACCATTGTCAACCAAAGTTAACAATGGTCAAGCAAAGCCAACTATGGTCAACCATTGTAAACCATGGTCAACTATGGTCAACAATGGAGAATGGAAAGCCAACCATGGTCAATCAAAGTCTACCATGGTAACTCAAAGTCAACCTTGAGCAACCAAAGTTAGCCAAAGTGAACCATGGTCAACCAAAGTCAACAATGGTCAACCAAATCCAACTATGGTCAACCATTGGAAACCATGGTCAACCATAGTCAATCAAAAGTCAACCATGGATAGTCAAAGTCAACCATGGTCAACAATTGTCAACTATGATCAGCCATAGTTAACCAAGTTAACCATTGTCAACCAAAAGTCATCCAAAGTCAATCATGGTCAACCAAACACCAACCATGATAAACCAAAGTCATGGTCAACCAAAATTCAACCATGGTCGACCAAAGTCAATCATAGTCAACCATGGTAAACCAAAGTCAACGATGGTGAACCAATATTAATATACATAATCAATATTATAATATTACTAATAATATTACTAATACTATTATTCATATACACGATCCAAAACCTTTTACTAAAATTGAAATAGAAAAATACAAAGGTCTCGTTTGTAAAATGTCATATAAAATTACAAACAACCTATCTCAGATAAAAAAAATTCTCTCCTTTTTATAATGTCAATGAATTTTTTCGAGTATGTTTAACCATGGTTAGAGATATTACTCCTACTATTGCTAGAATGTGTTATTAATAATAATTATTATTAATTAATATTATAATTTTTATTATTAATATAACTTCATATGGATTATCTATTAATTATTTATATTAAATTTAATAATTATTATTATAAGCTACATTACCACTTTCATATTAATATTAATATTATATAATATTATAATAATTTTTCCAATTATTTATTCTGATTTGAATAAACATAATTTTTATTAATTATAATTACAATTACAATTACAATTATATTAATAAATATAATTATAATTATAATAATATTTTTAATAATTTTTATACGCCACATTATTATTATAAGCCACATTAATTAATAATTTTTATACCCCACATTATTATTATAAGCCACATTAATTAATAATTTTTAATAATTAATTAATATTATAAATTTTGTTATTATTATAATTTAATATCAATTCATTATTAACTATTAATATTAATATTATAATTAATTATATGCCATATTAACTATTAAAATACTAATTATATATTATTATAATTATTACTTATTAAAATACTAATTATATATTCTTATAATTATTGATTATTAAAATACTAATTATTATTCTTATTTATTATAAAAAATTCTTGTTGTTAATTAGATATGGCTTAACTATATGCTTTAATTAATAATTATTATTTACTATGATTTAATTATTAATTATTATTCATTAATTAATATTATAAGTATTATTAATTT